>JAPMUY010006277.1:17500-40000 GCA_026901105.3 Galaxias olidus
AAGACAATAGAACAAGGTTTCCCAAAAAAACTAAAACATCCTTTTTCAGGTCTTTGATTGTTTTTGTAACAGTCCATTTTTTATTTAGGTTCCATAGCAGAGCTGTTTGATCCAGGAGCTCTTACACTGACCCATAGAATGATAATAACGGATCCACATAAATATATAAAAAAATCAAACCTACAATGCATTTAACTGTTTCATATGTTTAATTTGAATCAGGGAGTGATGGTTACTTTAACTGCATTATCGGTTATGCTTTGCTCTTTTCCCAGTCTTCCCTTTTGTTCCCAGTGCAAGGGAAGTCAGATTGAAATGCATTGGTTTGGACACAGCCTCACAGCTTGCAGTGTATTCCAGCCTCTAACCATAGTTAATATACACCACTAGTCTATATCACACCACTGGCCATCGCAACATGGCTAGAACTCAGACAGTATCATTTGACCGGTACTAATTGACTGGTACTAATTGACCGGTACTATTTGAGTGGTACTAATTGATCTGTACTAATTGACCGGTACTAGTTGACCGGTACTAATTGACCGGTACTAATTGACTGGTACTAATTGACTGGCACTAATTGATTGGATAGCACTGTTTTACACTGTTGTCCATTGACCTACCATTCGATCTACCATTCTAGTACACATGTGTAAGTGGGCCTATGTATGAGACTGTATATTCCCATAGGAATCCCCCACGTTTATACAAAACATGCGGTTTGTACATAAAAAATAGTTTCTTTCACTTTCTTTATTTTTTCTGTATATATATATATATATATATATATATATATATATATATGGCTATTTTATATCATGTTATCCTCTGTTTTGTTCAATTAAATTTTTTTGTCATGGAATGTTTGTTGGGTTTTGCAAATTCTAGTATCACCTGTTGGTAACACCTGCTGGTGTCTGTGTTGTGTATAACTTCGATGTCAATGTACTTGTCATGTGTGTAAGACCACCCTGCCTGGCTAAACGAAGGAGACATATCTGTACATATTTATCAATACTATTTTTACTGCATTTTTGTACAAATATTCATGGTAGCCATGTACGAGTAGTTGAACTGATTCTTGGTTAGTATTAAAAGAGTTTGAGTTTTAACACATTCCGGTTCTGTGTGATTGCTTATATAATGCTCTAACTCTATAATGCTCCATTTCCACACCATGAAACCATAGAAGATCATAAACATTTTTCTGTTTGATCAAAAACACTTCCTTGGTTTTAAAACATGTGCCTGTCTATGTGGTGACGAGTGTCTGCGTCAAGCTCGGTCGGTTGAGAACGTTGTGTTTCTACACACACACACACACACACACACACACACACCTCTGTGGTCGGCGGTGGAGTAGGAGAGCAGGAAGCCTCGTCCAGAGACGTGTCCGGTGCTGCGTAACTGAACGGTGAGGTGGTTGGTGTCTGTGGGGATCTCCCTGGAGTAAGATGACAGACTGCCACAGAACGTCCCGTACACTGAGACAGAGAGAGGACTGGGATTAGATTGGTTTGATCAAAAACACTTCCTTGGTTTAAAACATGTGCCTGTCAATGTGGTGACGAGTGTCTGCGTCAAGCACTGTCGGTTGAGAACGTTGTGTTTCTACACACACACACACACACACACACACACACACACACACACACACACACACATATACACCACACACACACAAACACACACCACACACAAACGCACACACCACACACACACACACACACACACACACACACACACACACACACACACACACACCACACACACCGCCCACACAAACCATAGTATGCCTAGTATGCATACTCCAAACTTTATCCATCGTCCACATTGCTGCTGACAGGCTTTGCTTGTTTGGTTAGTACCTGACCACCAGATTTTTGTAACAATGAATGAGAGACTTGCCCTATAATTATTGTTTATCATGGCTAGGCAGATCAGACCATTTCACATCCTTCCAATTCCTGATTAAGTCTGAAAGGATTTGATTGGCTAGTTTGCCAATGGGCGCAGCCTTTAGTGTCAAACACGGAAGAATTCATTCAAGGAATCAACTAGTGAGCAAGAGAGAGAGAGAGGCGCGTTTGCAGAGAGTACTGTGGTCGTGGATTGAGCGAGCTACCTTTATTTAACTTGAGAAAAAGAGTCAAATGAAGAGGAAGCTAATGTTTTTTCGACAGCCGTTAACTTGTAAAACATTGGATTACAGCTGAGATGACAGAAAACATTAACCTTCTTGGATTCTTTGTTTTCTGGACACTTTCCGCGTTCGGTGAAAAACTCGGTAAGTATACACTGACGGTTGCGAAAGCAAAAAGTTGTGGGCTACCCCAACATTGTAAGCCTATAGTCTACATTATATGTTATATATATTGCTCCTTATTTGCGATATTGTATAGTCCTTTGAATTGTACTGATTATACTATTTTGGTTAAAGGTATTAAGGCTACGTTATCTTAGTAAATCGTTTCAGGGAATGGAGGGTTAACAACGCGTTCTGTGGCATGACTGGTTAGTTTTAGTCGTTGCCAACCGCATGTTTGACATGTAGTTTTTCCTTAATATAGCCTAGATCTATGACCTACGTATGCTAATGTTCTCTCTAAATATAATTCATTTCCTTTTTATATTATCAATATGCCGTTTGGTGTTTGTTACATATTTGTGCAATGGAGAGAGATAAGAAACCACCTACCAAACAAGAGATTAGGCAATTGACTACGCATGCAAACAGTTGTTTCTGAGTACCACTCGGGAATGTTGATTTACAGAATAATCTACCATTATCTGAATTTGGAATGCTGGCAGAGGTATTTGGTCTTCTGTTTTAGTAATATCTCCTCCTGAGTAAGAGTCGACTGCATGCTTGGTGCTTTCAGGGCAAGCCTTCTGTGTTGAACACAGTGCTTTGAAATGCAAGTTTGCTATTTCTTCGTTAAACCAAAAGCTGCATGTATGTGATTATTTGTGTGTGAAGGGGAAACATTTGCCAGCAAAGAGCCCAAAAAACAAACAAGCCTTGTGTGTTTGTGTTACTTGCAGTTGCAACCCTGAAAGGAGCTTTGGTTGTTTTTGGACACAGCGCCAACAAACCAATCAATAGGGGGTATTATTATTGAGATATTTTGTCAACAAAGACTTTGATTGAATCGATTAGACCATTCGCATGTTTTGGTTACAAACATAGTACGATACATTGTCTCTGTTGATGAAATGAAATAGCCCACTTCTGGTACAACATGCCTTCATAACACACACACACACACACACACACACACACACGCGCGCGCGCACATACACAGCTCCTCGGACTGACAATAGAAGCGTAACATTTCTTTGTGGTTGATGGGTACATGTATTGTTTCAGTACCAAGGGGGGCCACCGCTGGTCAGACGCTACAGAGAGTGCAATGTCTTTTTGGCCTCCAGCACCCATGCCTACACACACACACACACAAATAGCAGGGAACCCACTGAAAAGCTCCTTACTAGCCTTAAAGAGAGGTTAGAGACAGGGGGCAAAGGTTAATGACCTTCAGTGCCTATTGAGTAATTCCTCACTAACAACATTTTGTCAGTTAAATAATAATAAAAAAATCTAGTCAAACAATTGTTCCTATTTATATGGCTTATCAGCTGTTTATAATTACACAATACATCTGTGTTGAGTCAGAATGTGTGTTCTAGTAGTCACTGGCTCAATAAACATTTTAGTCAGTCTCTCACTCTCACTGTCTTAATATGAGTAGCTTGGAGCTCTAATTGATATTGTGTGTGTGTGTGTGTGTTACCTCAGGGTTGTGGGTGCGTGTTACCTCAGGGTTGTGGGTGCGTGTTACCTCAGGGTTGTGTGTGTGTGTGTGTGTGTGTGTGTGTGTGTGTGTGTGTGTGTGTGTGTGTGTGTGTGTGTGTGTGTGTGTGTGTGTGTGTGTGTGTGTGTGTGTGTGTGTGTGTGTGTGTGTGTGTGTGTGTCCCCCCCCCCCCCGCCCCCCCCCCCCCCCCCTCAGGCTAAAAGACAGCCAGGTTGTGATGCTTGCTGGTGACAGACAGCAGCTGAGTGTTTTAAACTTAAATCATCATAATGATGCGTTCTTCACTGATTTATCGTTCTTCCTCCTCCTCCTCGACTCCCCAGTCTCCCAGCCCAGCAGCCAGAGAACATGGGATGAATTTGAATCAGAAGTCATTTTGAAGTTGTGCTATGTTTGCCCTCCAGTGCCTCTGCTCTGCTCTCCTGGTAGGCTTCCATTCAGAACAGCAGATTAGAGAACCGGCTGGCTGACTATGGGGACGTGTCCCAGCCACCACGGAGCGCCGTCTCCTAGGTTACTACCAACTGTCACTCTCTTTGAAAATAAACAAGCAGGAATAGATCCACTGGGTTTGATAGAACCTGCTTGCTTCGTAGACTGCATGACAACACAGAATGCCTTAGTGAAAGTTGTTTGTGTTTGAAATCGTAACGCTCTCGTTGCTTCTGTTTACAGGTTAAACAGAGTTTGTGCTTGAAGCGTTTCCATCACGCGTGTCCTGTATTTCACACCATGTTTGTCTCCATACTCTGAAAGCAGTGTCACTGACCCGTTGACGTAGTGATGACGTCCATCAAATTGCTCGCTCTATATCAGGATCAAATCAAGGGCCTCTTTGCCGGAGGGGGTCAGTCCGCTACTATGGGGAAGTCCGTATAGGTATCTGTGTGAGCCCCTGCTGTTGCCGTGGTGTTGTCACGGTATTACACCTGTGCCCAGGTGGGCGGCTTACTTCCTGTTTATGTCCAGGGCTTCCTGCCTCGGTCGTCTGCTGCTCCTAGCATCTGGACCGAGTGTGTGTGTTTTAGGAGGCTGTGTGTGCGTGTGCGTGCGCGTGCGTCTAGATGTGTGTTTGTGTCTAGAAGAGTGTGTGTGTATGTGTGTGTCTGTACCCTTGTGTAGACATCGGCGTGTGTGTTAGATTGTGTGTGTGTGTGTGTGTGGGCTTTTCCTAATGCGGCAGTCGTGTGTGTTTGATGTTTGGAACACTATTCCTTAATGACTTCTATTCGATAAATTAAATGTAACAAAAAGCACGTGTGATTGGCTGGCTGGTGGGGGTCGTTCAGAGAACCAATAGCGCGACAGTGTGGAGCTGACTGGAGAGTGGTTGGTCAGTTGTGGCTGACTGCCTGCTGTTAGAGAGAAACTAATGGGCCTTCTCTCTCACACACACACACACACACACCATATTTTTTTCGAACACACACGCACGCAGGCACACACCTCATATTGCATTCAAACACACAATCACACGGTATTTGTGCTATACACACACACACACACACACACACACACACACATATACATCTACTGTGAAATATCTAAATGTTTTGACTTCCAGCTGTTAGGAGACTGTTAGTCTAGTCCACGTTCTCTCTCAGACACACACACACACGTAACTGAACATACACAGAGACACACACACATAGACACTCTTACTGTAAAATTCCTCAATGTCAGAAGTGTCAAAAGTCAATCTCTGGGTGGCTTGGGTATAACCTCTGTGTCACACGCACGCACGCACGCACACCCGCTCGCAAGCACACACACACACACACACACACACTCACACACAGCTGAAGTCACAGGTGTCCTCCCAGCCCCGCCCTATAGGAGCTGGCAGTTTGACCTCTGTGTGTGGGGTCAAAGAGGGGGTGAGGCTGTGAGGCGTGGGAGCTTGTTTCCGACCGAGACCACATGAACGCTAAACGTGATACATACACACACGTGTGTGTATGTGTGTATGTTGTGTGTGTGTGTGGAGGTAAAGAGAGAAGGAGAACAATTTGGCATTTACACACACTTTCCCTCACACACACTCACACTCACACCTCCTGTTAGTTTTTTGGCAGCTGAGAGTCCTGTTCTCCCCTGCCAGGCCCCACTCAGACTGTAGTGTTGTAGATGTTAGTAGTCTGTCTCTGTCTGTCTGTCTGTCTCGCTGACTGTCTGTCTCTCTCTCTGTCTTTGTCTGTGTGCAGTGAGAGAGTAGATGTTACTGTCTGTGTACTCACATCTACAACACTGCAGCCTCTGTTTCTCTCTGTGTCTCTGCTCTGCACAACATTACGGGTGTAAGAAAATATCGATTCACTTGAGTGTTGTGATATTATGTTTAGCAATACTGTGTCGATTCTGAAAACGCAATAATTTAATAATTTTTTCTACAGATATAGGTAAATGTTATTTCTTTGCTCAAAAAGCTGTGCAATGATGTTGGATGTTACAGGGACTTTGATAAATCCAAATAGGAATCCCACTGTTCTGCTGGCATGCATGTAAATAAAGCAAGTCAACGTTTTTTTACTACATATTAACACAGTTTCCCAAAGGCTAGATAAAAAAAAATTCGCAATATATCGTTGAATTGAATCGCAGCCCATGTATCATGATACGTATCGTTTCGTCAGAAACTTGCCAGTACACAGCCCTACACAACATGCTAGCCTCTTAATGGGTTTAGTGGTATAGCCGTGCTCACTGTAAATCACGATTCATTAAAGTAGTAATCATGTGCTTTCTTTAAACCTGTTTTCCGTCCGAAAAACGCTTCGTCCCTTTTCTTAATCACATAATTCTGAATATAATGTTTTCCAATCGTCTACAGACAGGGATTAACGTGATTTGAATAGTTTCCTATGAACTCATATTTACAGAGACGTGATTCATGTGTACCCCGCCTCTCGCCCTGTGTCCGCTGGGATAGGCTCCAGCCCCCCCCCCCCCGTGACCCTGTACAGGATAAGCGGTAAAGTTAATGGATGGATGGATGGTGATTCATGTGATAAGTACAGTCACAGTCTCAGCTCCGTGCACGGCAGGTAGTCAGGTCTTTTACTGTACTTCTATCTAACATAGGGATGCTGGCTGACGGTTTGGTTCAGACCTGACTTGACATGTCCTCGTCCGCAGTCACACTTACAAACTCAACAGATAACATCCGTTTCTCAGCTCTCATCTTCCTGTTGTGTTGTTGTGGGCTGTGTGGAGACTTCTTCTAAAACTCATTTAAAATACAAATACAGTCTCTTGACAAACTGCTTTTTGATTTGTTACTGTAGTTGATGGCTGACAGAGAGAGAGAAAAAAAACGTCTTTATTGTAAAAAAAACTAAAAAAAGCAAATCGAAGTATTTTAATCTTTACTTAAAAGTGTTTTACGGAGATGGTTTTATTCAATCTCCTGCTGCTTTTTTGGGGGCTATGAAATCCAGCCTAGCTCAAAATGCAATCCAACACCAATAAAACATTTCCTAACACCTCATTTCCTCTCTGCTTCTTCTTCTTCTTCTTCTTCCCAGACGACGGTTGCGGCCATGCGGTCCTGGGACCTGAGAGTGGTGTCCTGTCCTCCAGGAACTACCCCGGCACCTACCCCAACCACACGTGGTGCGAGTGGCACCTGAGGGCCCCCGAGGGCCGCCGGCTGGCCCTCAGGCTGGGGGACCTGGACATCGAGGGCCGGGACTGCCGCTCCGACTACCTCCGGGTGCTGAGGGCCGGCTACGCTGGGGAGCACGGTGAGGATGGAAACAGAGGGAGGAAGACTGTTTGGTTTGACGAAGAGGGGGGAAGAATGTTTGGTTTGACGAAGAGGGGGGAAGACTGTTTGGTTTTGACCAAGAGAGAGGAAGACTGTTTGTTTTGACCAAGAGGGAGGAAGACTGTTTGTTTTTGTTTTGATGAAGAGAGAGGAAGACTGTTTGGTTTGGTTTTGACCAAGAGAGAAGTAGACTTTTTGTTTTGATCATCAGTTGTTGATTGAGGAAAAGCGGTTTAAAGGGGCCGTACGCCCCCAAGGAAATGTTGGCGTAGGACAGTTGCCCGTTCTTAGTATGGCTGTTAGCCTTCACATGCATCGATCTCTGCACTATTTAAATAGGGTAAATGTCAGCATATAAAAGTGCAAATACGTTTTCTATACAAGGTCTGTGGACCAAACATTTTTCTTTTAAAGAATTGAGTCTTTGAATGACTTTAACAATCCCAGGGGCTGTCCTTATGCTGTCCTCATCTAATATCAACGACAGGACAGATGCTGTATAATATTTATATTTAAAGAATCATTGAATGCTAGTTTCACAGTTGTAGTATAATTTTTAGCTTTGTTTTATTGGCTTCTTACTATGACAGTCAGTTTCTGAACAGCAGAGGTGTTAATATCCCACAGTCAGTTAACATTGACTAAGACTTTTCTTTGTGAAAGATGAGCGGGTTTTGTTAACATTGACTAAGACTTTGTGAAACGTGAGCAGGTCTTGTAGATGTGATAGTGGAATGAAATAAAAATATAGTTGATGATGATGATGATTAAAAGGCCCTTGTGTTTCAAAATAAGGACAGGAACCATTTGTCATGGGAAAAAAAGACTCCTCACACATTCTCTCTGACTCTGAGTCAGAGCCACTGTCCTAGTGAGTCTTTCTGGAGAGGAGTGGAAATATGACATTTCATGAAAATTAAAGAATGAGCCCCAACCCTGTTTTGAAATGCTAAGTCCTTAATTTCCGGTGTTAGAACGGTTCTCAAATCATCATCCCTCTTCGTTTTATGTATTGATCTCTCGCTCTGGGGAAACGTTTGAAATGTTTGAAGTGCATTACGTTGTCACTGATTGCACAGCTCTGTAGGTGCTTTGTATATGTTTTATATTTACAGTGGTTATTTATCATCTTGGTCTATATACTGTAGATGCATAAAGTATTGTCATAGATGGATAAAACTTGAATATAATAGACAGGGACGTTAAAGTTGTAACGGCAGCCATCGCTTAGGAAACATCACGTAGACAAACGCTGTAAAAACGTCAACGTGTCTAAAACATGGAGGACTTCCTTAACTGTGGTCATGGTGTTTGACCAGCACTGCCTGTGTGTTTTGTACCGTGAGGGGCCAGAACCAGAGAAGAAGAAAAGGGTCAAAGAGCAGAGGTCAAAAGTCAACACTCTCTCCCGCGCAAACTGTAGAAATGGAATGCTAGACTAGAGGTTTTGAATTTGAACATTCAGGGAAAGCTATATGGCTGTATCACATGTGGACTGTGTGTGTCCTGTCTCTGTAGTTAGGTGGTCTATAGTTTAACAAAGTTGAAACACAGCTCTGTAAGGTGTCCATTTTGGATCTATTTGACACAACCAAAGGGTGTCAGTTTTAGCTTAACCTATGTGTATCTACTTTGGCTTCACGCTACTGGTCATTCCAGAGCCATGTATAGGCATCCGTTTTGGTTCTATTTGACAGAAGTTTCAGTTTTAGCATAACCTTTGTGTATCTACTTAGGCCTCTTGTTACTGGTCATTCCGCTGCCTTAGGCGTACATTTTGGATATATTCTGACACAACCTGAGGTGTCAGTTTCCGGCTCTGAGCCTTGAAGCTTTAATCCGCTGGTCCAGACAGCTCCATTGTCTGTGGACCTGGTGATTGTAGTGATGTGTGGTTCTGCTGTGGAACCTGAGGGAAGTGTTCTCTTCCTGCTGTCTGAAAGGCCAAGGAGGAACAGAGGGGTTAGATGACACACACGCACACACACACACACTGGTGGTTTGGCAGGCTCTAGTTTGTCTGAGACTACAGAAGGAATTTAAACCTGCTGTTGCCTGAGGGGGAACAACAAACAGCATTAAAGAGATGACTGCTCTATGGAGAGGAGAGCAAAAGAGAACGGAATATTTTTAATCTTTGTCCATTCCACCTTGACGAGTGACACAGACTCCATTTTAGCTGAAGGAATCCACGCTAGTACAGACTTTCCATCATAAGGAATGATACAGACTCCATTTTAGCTGAAGGAATCCACACTAGTACAGACTTTCCATCATATGAATGATACAGACTCCATTTTAGCTGAAGGAATCCACGCTAGTACAGACTTTCCATCATCAGGAATGATACAGACTCCATCTTAGTCTGTACTAGCGTGGATTCCTTCAGCTAAGATGGAGTCTGTATCATTCCTTATGATGGAAAGTCTGTACTAGCGTGGATTCCTTCAGATGAGTGTGTGTCTGTCTGTCTGTCTGTCTAATCTCAGTCCTTTCTCTCTGTCTCAGTGTACGTGACGTTGTGTGTGTGTGTGGTGTATATGTTTGTGTGTGTTTGTGTGTGTGTGTGTGTGTGTGTGTGTGTGTGTGTGTGTATAGAAACACAACGTTCTCAACCGACAGAGCTTGACGCAGACACTCGTCACCACATTGACAGGCACATGTTTTAAAACCAAGGAAGTGTTTTTGATCAAACCCATCTAATCCCAATCCTCTCTCTGTCTCAGTGTACGGGACGTTCTGTGGCAGTCTGTCATCTTACTCCAGGGAGATCCCCACAGACACCAACCACCTCACCGTTCAGTTCCGCAGCGCCGGACACGTCTCTGGACGAGGCTTCCTGCTCTCCTACTCCACCGCCGACCACAGAGGTGTGTGTGTGTGTGTGTGTGTGTGTGTGTGTGTGTGTGTGTGTGTGTCACTTCCTCCACTGTGTATGGAACGATGCAAGCATGAGGATTGTCGTGTCGTTCTAATGGTGTCCTGTTGTTGTCAGTCTCTCTCCCTCTCTCTCTCTCTCTCTCTGTGAGACAGTGTCTCCTCTGCTAACCACAGTCTTGTGTGTGTGTGTGTGTGTGTGTGTGGGTTTCCTCTGGCCTATTTTTAATGCTGCGTGTCTCCTCCCCTGTCTCACAGACTTGCTGACATGCCTCGACAAAGGGATCCATTTTCAGGAGACAAAGTACAGGTGAGCCCGGGGCCTCACTGTGCGTGAGGAAGAGGAGGAGGACGCTGTCATTCAAACAACCTAGTCTATTGAAGCCATGTTTAATTACCAAATGTTATTCATGCCTATTGGTGGGTTATGTTATCTAAAGCTATGAGGCCCCCGTGTAAAAAAAACAAAAAAAATTAAATATTTAAAACATCACCACAGTCAGTTATAAATGTTCCATTAGATTTAAAGCATTTCTTATCGTCTTTTTCCATCAGCTCATGATTATATATATATTTTTAAACTGTCTGGTCACAATAACAAGGCCTTTGTTTTCTTGTAGTTCAGTTATTCACGGTTGTAGTTTTTAGCTCCAGGGCTGTGAGGGTGATCTAGCACTTCCTCATTTATGAACGGTTGTAGTTGTTGTCTTAGCTTTAGCTCGGGGCCTGCGCTGCACTCTGGTCCACGTAGTCCCTTCTCTCAGACCTGAGACCCAGACACGGCTAGTACCAGAGAGAGAGAGAGACCCCCTAACCTGCTCCCTTCTCTCAGACCTGAGACCCAGACACGGCTAGTACCAGAGAGGGAGACCCCCTAACCTGATCTGTGGGATCGCTTAGCGACCAGCTGCGTTGTGGTGTCATGGCGATGACGTTGTTGTTGTTGACAGGATGGAGAGGGGCTTTGTGAGCTCACCTTGTTGTTCTATTGTTGTCCCTCCACGCCAACAGGAAGTACTGTCCGGCAGGATGCAGAGGCGTTGCGGGGGAGGTGTCCGGAGACGTTGCCCAGGGTTACCGTGAGGTAATCGCCTATCGCCTTGATTCTTATCGTCTATCATCTGTCAGTCAAATATGTAATGGTGCGTGCGTGCGTGCGTGCGTGCGTCTTCATAGCTGCTTTAAGGTCTATAACAGCTTTCCTCCATTCTTTTCACTTGCTGGTCACACTCTTGTATGGAGTAGGTCATCTCTTTAAAGGCACTTTTCAGACATTTTGTTTCAAACAGTTGGTCCACTGGAGATTATGCAATCATGTCATGTGCTTTTATTTATTTTTTAAAGTCTTTTAACCTCATTTTGATGTTTCTCGACTCAGAGATTTCCTTGGTCAGAAAGGAATGTGTTGGTGTAGCAAAGCGTTGACAGGGCAGCGGTCGGCAGCTTAGCATCCATGACTTCCTGGAACTTTCTGAGTTTCGACAAGAAGTATTATCATTATACATCTAAAATATTAAGTATTAAAAACTCCCTTTCCATGTATTTTTACGTTTATTTTGTGAGTGATTGATTTGGGGGTGTGTGTTTGTGAAATGCATGTTTCTAGATCTTTTAAGAATCTCGTATGTTACGGCATTTCACAACTTATTAATTCTACGCCATTATTGTTAAACATGATTTTTGTAGTGTCTTTGGCTGAATGTACTATCCTCAAATCAGAGCAGACCACAGCGCCCTGTTCGGGCAGATCAATTCCATATAATGTGTTTGTTTTTGGGGTCTAATGGACAGACTCAGTGAGGCAGAAGGCAAGGCTTGGGAGTTAGTGGTGACTTTTTTTCCCAGGGTTGTCAAAGCTTGTACTTCCTCTCCCTCTAGGGGATGCAGGATCGATACTGTAGCCCTAGTGACGAGTAGCTCTTTGTGACGGCTGTTACAGATGCCTCAAGATAGAAACACAATTAACCGTTTAGTAGCATAGCAGCAGTAGCATTTCAACTCCGTCTCTCTCTTTCTGACAACAAGGTCTAAAAAGGTCATGCTAACCCTAAGTTGATTGAGATGGAGATAGATGAGACTATTTATCCCTAGGAAAATAGCTGTTTTGCTGCTAAGGTACAGTACCTTTTAGATTGGAAAGCTGTCTTGGCTGGGCCATTTCTTTCTTTCTTTCTTTCTTTTCTTCTTTTCTTCTTTCCTTCTTTCCTTTTCTTCTTTTCTTCTTTTCTTCTTTTCTTCTTTCCTTCTTTTCTTTCTTTTCCTTCTTTTCTTCTTTTCTTCTTTTCTTCTTTTCTTTCTTTCACCCCACCTCCTCTGGTACACTGGGCTGGGGGATATCTGGTATCAGTCGTTTAGCCCTGTATAAGTAAATCATATAAATAATCATTATAACGGCCAGTGGGATATCTAGCAAGTCGGTGGTCCCCCCAAGAGGACGATGAGAGATTTTGAAACCCCCATAGTCACACAGCTCCTCTGCGGCATGTATTGATTAGTGATTAGCATTGTGTTGATTAGTTCAGTCTAGCCATTGTAGTTCTCGCCAGGCTGCCAACCTATTGTATGCATCGGCGCGGGAAGATTCGCGGCTATTGTACTGGTTTCAGCCACTGGTTCAGATTAATTGGGAATCCGTTGTTCCGGAACAGGAGGTTGGGTCGCTAAGCAGAGGAGCTGTTCTGAGGGAAGTGTCTATTAGCATTTAGACTGACAACTCGGCTTGTATGGGACGGTGGGAGTTTCATCGCTCTGTTAGTCAATGATACGATTTGGTGTATTCAGTATCAGCGTGGGGAGGTATTGAATCTATTAAGGATTTTTTTTTTTTTTTTTTGGTTGTATTAGCAGGATCAAAATCTCTACTGTAGTTTGTTTTGTGCAATACATTCTTGCTATGGTATTTGTTGAACGTTGTGATAAAATCAAATGTATAATTTAGAGCTTTTCTATCAAAAAGGCAAATATACCCTGAGTAGGATAAATGTTACCCTCTTTTCCACATGATATGCATCTGATTAAAAAAGATGCATTTGATTATTACATTTTTAAATATACGTTATTATCCTCCATTTTGAAATATACGTTATTATCCTCCATTTTGAAATATACGTTATTATCCTACATTTTGGTCCCTGTGCACTCTTTAAAAAAATCCCCCATGCCCCATTTTGGTGTGTCGGTCACATAACTGTATTCATTATTAAGCAGCAGCAGCAGCAGCAGATTGCATGTGGCAGTAGGTCAGTTGTGTGTGTATGTTTGAATTAGAGATGTGTGTGTGTGTGTGTGTGTGTGTGTGTGTGTGGTAGAATTAGGGTTTTGAGACTTGGTAGGTCCCCTCTCAGCAGGGGTGTGTAACTGTAATCTGGTTTCCTCCAGTGAGATCTCAATTACATTGTTACCATTATTAATAACCACTGCCATTATTGTTGCCATTGTTACCGTTATTGTTATCATGTTTGTTACCATTGTTACCATTCTTACTGACTATTGTTTGACAATGCCATTGTGTTGTCATAGTATGAGAGAGAGTTCTAATAGACAATTACAGATGACGGGGTTAAGAGCAGAAATAAATAATAGTCTAGATAGACACAGTAAAGTAAATTTTTTATTGTTTTTTAAGGAAGCATTCACACAATTTTACGGCCAATACCGTTCCGTTGCATTATATTCTGTGCTGAATTCACAATGTCTTGTCCGACACAGAAATTGGAATTACGTTGTTAACAATTGCACAACCAACCATGTACACCGTGATGTTATTGCCGAGTCAGCAGTCAGGAAAGATGAAAGGTCTTAATTAACAAGGAAATGGGAACATTATGTCTCCTGTGTTTCCTGCCAGCTGCTGCATCTACCCCCAGCGGTCTCCAGCCTTTACAGTGGTAAAAACCCAGTCATAATAACTACCAGAGCGTAGCTGCAGAACTGCAACAGCCAGAGGGACAGCCAGAGGGACAGCCAGAGGGACAGCCAGAGGGACAGCCCGAGGGACAGCCCGAGGGACAGCCCGAGGGACAGCCCGAGGGACAGCCCGAGGGACAGCCCGAGGGGCGGGCAGGCAGGCAGGCAGGCAGGCAGGCAGGCAGGCAGGCAGGCAGGCAGGCAGGCAGGCTCGCTCTATATTTATGACTGGCACTGGGAACATTCACAGATTAACAAGGTCTGTTAAATCTGACCCCAAGCCAGCTGTTAGTCTAGCTATAACGTGGCAAGGCCTCATTTCCTGGTCTGTTAAACCTGATTTGGGACGAGTTGTTAGCCTATATAAAACACATGGGAGGCATGATTAGCGGGTCGTCCATTTAAATCTGACTTTGGACAAGTTGATAGACTAGGCCACAGTTACTGGTTATTTAAATCTGACCTGGGACCAGGTTTTGTCCAGTGTGTCTGTATAGAGAGCGGTATATACTGGTCATATGGGTCTGATCTGGGATCAGTTTTCTAGAGAACGTATTTTATAGCATTTCTGAACAGGCTCTCTTGACCTTTTAAACGTCCTACTAAATAGATTTGTCAGTCTAGTGTCGTCAAATTGTCTATCAACCGACCTCTTCCAGTATTCCTCCGTTCATCTCTCTCTCTCTCGTCCCCTCCCTTCCCCTCCTCCATTTTTCCTCATCACTTATTTGATCTCTTTCCCTCCTCCTCCTGCCCCCTTTCTCTCTCTCCACATCCCCCTCCTTCCCCCTTTCTCTTTGTCCTCTGCTTTTTCCTTTTTATTCTGCCCATATCTCTCTTTACCCCCCCATCCCCCCCATTTAAAAAAATAAAAAAAACAGGACACTTTCTTATAATATCTATTATGCCAAAATCCAAGATAAATCCCTCAGAAACCAGCATGTAGGATGGATTTGGGTTGAGGGCAGACTGTGTCATTGGGTTAACCCAGAGCCAACAGAGTAGTCCTAATCTGAGACTGGAGATGGAGTCCAGACCCTGGGCAATGTGCTGTAATCTGTGTCTGGATAAGCAGACGTTTGGCCATCCTGTCAGTATGTCTAGCGAGAGTTTTCTGCAATCAATACACAAGCTACCTATTTTTATAGAGAACTTTTCTAAAGAGTGAACAAAGCATAAATATTTTTAAGGGTTTTGTAACATTCAAAACACCTTATTGTAATATCTAATTTCATTGCAATGTTGATGATAACATACAATCATTCTGTTGTTAATTCCTCAAAGGCTGCCATGTGTAGGCACATTGAACACAGTTTGCTTGGAAAGAGTAACTACGTTATTTCAGTGGTTCCTAGCTTTACATGAGGTACCTGGTTTAATTGCGAGGCGTTTCAAACTATGTTAATGATGCTAAATAGCTGTTCTTATGTACTTATCTCAAAGTGCTATTTTCTCACCTATCTATGACAAACAAAGCCTTTTACTTGACCTCACAGAGTGAGTGAGAGCCTTTAGTTTACTTCCTGGGATGGTAGTTAGTCCACTGCTATGTGCTAGAACTTTGCACTGCTTTCTTTAGAAGAAGAAAAAATACAGTGTTGAAATTCCTGCTTGTTGCTAGCACGTTTGCTGTAATCTCTCTCGCTCTATGTGATTTAGATGGTGACAAGTCTCTTCAGTTGAATGGAATGGCTGGGGAGAATAATGTACAATATTGTGCAGAGGTTTTAGGTAGACGTGGGGGAAAAAAGGGTTACAAGTAAGAATGCATTTAAAAAAATATAAATGACTGTAAAACATATGGAGAGTACTGTATGTGTTGTAAAACATATGCACAGTACTGTATGTGTTGTAAAACATATGCACAGTACTGTATGTGGCGTAAAACATATGCACAGTACTGTATGTGGCGTAAAACATATGCACAGTACTGTATGTGGCGTAAAACATATGCACAGTACTGTATGTGGCGTAAAACATATGCACAGTACTGTATGTGGCGTAAAACATATGCACAGTACTGTATGTGGCGTCAAACATATGCACAGTATTGTATGTGGCGTCAAACATATGCACAGTACTGTGTGTGGCGTCAAACATATGCACAGTACTGTATGTGGTTTGGAAAAGACATCAGTGTCTATTGTGCGTTCCTTTGTCTATTTCACCTATACCGTTTTCAGAATACGGCCAGAGACATCAGCAGACCTGACTTTGATGAATGAAGTGCTGTTTAGTTTTCTATGTCTTATCTGTCTTATTGGTAGATAGTAGATGTGTGTTTGGAAAGGGGAACAATACTCCATTGATTCTAGTTTCAGAAACAAAAACTCTCTCTCTCTCTCTCTCTCCACAGACGTCCGTGCTGTGTAAGGCTGCAGTGCATGCAGGAGTGCTCCAGGACGAAATGGGCGGCTGGGTCTCCGTTGAACGACGCAAAGGCCTCAGCCACTACCCCTCTGCCAGAGCTAACGGTATCCAGTCTAAAAGGTACTATACCCCTCTGCCAGAGCTAACGGTATCCAGTCTAAAAGGTACTATACCCCTCTGCCAGAGCTAACGGTATCCAGTCTAAAAGGTAATATACCCCTCTACCAGAGCTAACGGTATCCAGTCTAAAAGGTACTATACCCCTCTGCCAGAGCTAACGGTATCCAGTCTAAAAGGTACTATACCCCTCTGCCAGAGCTAACGGTATCCAGTCTAAAAGGTACTATACCCCTCTGCCAGAGCTAACGGTATCCAGTCTAAAAGGTAATATACCCCTCTGCCAGAGCTAACGGTATCCAGTCTAAAAGGTAATATACCCCTCTGCCAGAGCTAACGGCATCCAGTCCAAAAGGTACTATACCCCTCTACCAGGGCTAACGGTATCTAGTCTAAAAGGTAATATACCCCTCTGCCAGAGCTAACGGTATCCAGTCCAAAAGGTACTATACCCCTCTGCCAGAGCTAACGGTATCCAGTCTAAAAGGTGATATACCCCTCTGCCAGGGCTAACGGTATCCAGTCTAAAAGGTAATATACCCCTCTACCAGGGCTAACGGTATCTAGTCTAAAAGGTAATAGACCCCTCTACCAGGGCTAACGGTATTTAGTCTAAAAGGTAATATACCCCTCTACCAGGGCTAACGGTATTTAGTCTAAAAGGTAATATACCCCTCTACCAGGGCTAACGGTATCTAGTCTAAAAGGTAATATACCCCTCTACCAGGGCTAACGGTATAAAACGTGGGGGTGTGGGGTGGATATAGCTGTGCCTTTGGATGTTATCATAGTGTGGTCTATGAAGTTAATATGAACAGTATAAAATAAATAATATATCAATGGAGTTTGTGTTATAATGCAAGTCGCATCCGTTTAAAGAGATTTATCTCGTAGAGTAGGACTGCTTATTAAAGATCGATGTAAGAAGACATTTGGGCATCATGTTTGATTTTGATAGAAACTCCTTGTTTTGTACTAAAGATTACGGAGAAAAGGAATTAAGTGATTAAACGTGTAGTTTTCTTTGTCTTTCCACTCAACGTTGGTCTACTCATGTTGATTTAAATCTCCTTGTACGGGGTAATAAGTGTAAGAACCTTGAGACCCCAACCCCCCTCCGTTCCCTCCCTCCCCCCGCCCAACCTTGACCCTATAACCCCAATGTCATACATGTATGTATGACCCCAACGCTAAAAGACGTTAGAATTCCACCACTGGTTTTAAATTATAGATGAGCTAGCATCTCGCTAATGTCAGTTCCTTCCCTGTTTTGCCTCAGGGATGTCATTATAGAGATTTATAGCTCCGCAGGGAGAAGGGGATGGAAAAATGGTTGGAGGAGTTGTCACTTTAATTGACTTGAGCAGTGGCCCAGAGATACCGACACATGCAATACACACACATCTGTCTGTGGCCCGAGATAAATGTGGTCTTCGCAGTGACCTGAAATAATTGCTTTTTATCCCTGATAAAAAATGGCTGCCATCTTAGAATATTTGCTGGAGGTACGAGGATGGAATGGCAGGTTTTGGAATGAGTTATAATTAATGTATGCAAACCTAAACTTGATAAGCGCCGCGTAGCAAATGACTGTATGAAAAACCAGGAAGTCTATGGAGTTGTTTGGACCAATGATGTCGTGACACAGGTCAATGGTGACCACCAGCTCCACAGGCATTGGACCCATAGATATAGAACACTCTATGTTCTATCTCTGTGATTGGACCACTGTTCATAAATCTAAACCTATTCTAAACCCCCTCCAATGTCAATGCCTGATTTGCATATGGAAAGGAATAAATCTTAATTGGTTTAGTCACGTTAACCCTTTCTGAACCTGAGGTTATTAATCCAGAAACTGACAGATAGTGGCCATCTATCAGCAAAATAGCATTAAGATCATTATCATTTAATAGCCTGCGAGGGTTATTATTTTTCTTGTGTTTAATGTGGTCTTTTATGGAAACAAAGGGAGAAATATGCAGAGCATGGTGTTTTTTAGAGCACGAATATTTGTCCATGTTACAAATACGTTGCTTGTTAAGTGCCCATTTATCAGAACAATGTAATGTTTAATTTTAACAAACATTTAAAATTTGTGAAATAAAGTAAAGGTTAAGAGATGCAGATTTGTTCTTTTTTGGATGATGTTTGGCTGCTATCTACCAATTTTTAGGCGTGAGACCCTACACTATACTGTACTCTACCGTACTGTACCATAAAAAAACTTTGATTTGTGCCAGAACGTTATATTGTGTGTATGTATATATATATATATATATATGTTTATATTTTGACACATTCCAGTGGTGTTTAAACTGTTGGTATGTATAATGTGCTGGAAACATTGTGGATTATTCAATCTGAGAATAAGAGTCACATTTGAACTAATGTAATTGTTTTAAATATAAATAATATCATCACTCTTTTTTTTTATATAATCCAAATATTTCTGTCTGAACATCTAAGGTTAGAACAAGCATCTACGACGATTACAGTTTAAGATGTGGTGGTTTTTAAAGCCATACTGATATTTTGGGTCATAACTCACTCAGTGTCATTCAATTATTTTGTTTTATTTTGTATTTGCGTTTCCATGTATTTGCATCAGCTATTAAATAGCTATCTATACTATTCAGCCAGTAAGTATATACTATTCAGCCAGTAAGTAAATCCAATGAGTCAGTTACTCACTTACTCAGCCAGTCAGTCGGTCACTCACTCAATCAGTCAGTCAGTCAGTCAGTCACTCAGTCAGGCCAAACCCCAGACCCCCAAGAAGGAGGATCCCATTGATTTATAAATCCCCCTGAGTGCGTGTCGGTCTGATTGGAAGGAGAGAGAATCATGATCACTCCATTTTGATTTAACATGGATGGATCGCTCCATTTTGATTTAACATGGATTGGTCACTCTATATTGATATAACGTGAACTGATCACTCTAAATTGATTTAAAATGAATGGATCACTCCAAATTGATGGAACATGGATTGGAGATGTGGATGCCTGTTATGCAGAGTCCTATAGTCAGAGATACTACAATACTGTTACTGTATTGAAACGTTTTAATTGTTAGATTATAGTATTTTGTTTTGGTTGGAAAGTACTGAGATTAATGAGCTTTAGTTTTAGATTATTGGATCTTGTTCTCCTAGCAGAATAAAACAATCCTATTTTGCCTCTTAACCGAAGATGAAGGTTGTTTTAATGACCTTTTGATGTTACGGTTTACAACCAACAGAGGCCTCAAAGGCCTACAAAGGCCTTCCTGTGACACACCTTTATAATGAGCTGCATATAAAACCACACCCTGAGCTTGACTATAAAATGTGAGCAGTTCAGAGATGAACAAAGTCTTCCGATTTTGAAAGAGAGAAGGGAAGATTACAGAGGGATTTAAAAGCACTCATTTATAAAAAAAGTAAACTTTTTATTTATTTTATTTTTTACTGAAGTGATACAACTTCTAAAAGATTCTATAGGTTGTGAAGTTTGAGAAACAATTGCATTTGAATGATATTTTAATTCTGTTCATCAGATTTTTTTATACTTTCTACTTTTTGATTGCGTAGAACCATTCGATTAATTGTGTGGTTCCACAGTCTGTTCCCTCCACAATGGCAGAGCTCATCATTAGATTTATTTTGTTCCACAAAGGCAGAGCTCATCAGTAGATTCCTGTTGTGTTGTTTGCAGTGATGACCTGCCCCATAGGGAGACATGGACCAGCTCTACTTGGGCGTCTTGGTCAGGGCACTGACAGAAGTATTATGTCTTAACATGGCATTGTCTTCTCTTTCAGCGGGTCTTTGTCGGACTACCTCACCACCTTCCTCTCTCATGGTAAGAACATTTATCTGCGATGTTGTGGGTCATATTATGTCTGTGTTTTTTTTTTTGTGCCTAGTATTTTTGAACGGGCCGATGTTTAGGTTTCCTATTGGTATTAAATACATAACACATTTATTTGTAACATTTTATTTGGTCTGAACTGGACTGGTTCTTTTGTAAAATGTTCTACTGCTCTTGTAAGGCATTTTTTGGTACGTTATAAACACAGCACACCCATGGGCAAAAAGAACTTATAACACTCGATTTATTCATTTTTCTCCCAGAATGCAGCTGTAGTTTAGGAAAAGTCGTGCTTTTCCCTCGGCCATAAAAACGAAAGTGGTTGTCACGGTGATATCTAACTCGTAGAGCGTGGGAATCTGCTTTATCGGACCTCTGTTTGTCTTTGGCTGTTTGAGTCTGATACAGTTTCACCCTGTCAGCAATACCTGTGAGGGCAAGCTCGGATTATATCACACACACTCACACCCACACACACACACACACACAGGTTCATCCTGTATGTCAACTGTACTTGTGTCAACAAGTTGACGATATCTCCCCTCCACACACACACACACACACACACACACACACACACACACAGGCAGACAGACAACCACCCTGGAACGCACTCAGGAATCCTGCAAAGTATACATTGCAGACAGTTATGTTAATGGCAAGCTTGGTCTGGTGGAAACAGTGTTAAAATAAATATAAGACTGTAGTCAGAACATTTGTTTTTGTGCTGTTTCCATGGTTTCACACTTATTGCGGGGGTCAGCTACATTTTTTATTTGTATTATTCTCCGCAAAATCCATCCTTTTCATGATGTAACTTTGTTCTGTCATTAGGAATCTGGATGAAGATTCCCATTTTTTACTTTAGGGATGTAGTCTGTCACAGTAACTTTCCTTAATGACTGTTGTTATTGTTGTAACAGAAAGTCTGTCCGCTAAAGAAAGTGGTACCTTCCAAAACCAGGAAGTCTAGATGCTTTGTTCTGTTCTAATTGGTTACCTGTGTCATGTGACTCCAGTTAGGAGGACGGATAGTTTGAGACACTCCCTGCTGTATCAGAATGCCATTTTTAAGATACACTTTTGCTTTATGATGTTGCTTCATAACACGATGTACAGTTACCATAAATATCTTTTAGGTGACTTTAGCTGATAACAACATGCTACTTTCTTAAACGCTAAACTATATATATATATATGTGTATATATATCATTCTCATGCGTTTTAAGAATGGTAATTATAGTTGATAATTTAACTTATCATCATTATGTTAAGTTTATCATTATTTGTTTTTGATATATGCATAAAGAAAGTCTTGGTTTATCTTTTTTGATTGACAGGTATGTGTTTTCAGTGTGTTCAGTTCTGATCATTTCTCTCGTTGGTGAGTTAAATGTTACTTGTTAGTTCAATAAAAACTCATGCTGATTTCTTTCCCCTTCCTTCCCAGACTTGAAGAACCAGTCGGTTCTGCGTCCCGTAGCGGTCAGTGCCAGCTCCTGGAAACCCACCGGTTCAGAGTGGGAGTTTCCCTCCAGACGGACCCCCGAGACCCAGAACAGCAGCCAGGGAAGGGACCCCGATCTGGGGTGGCGTAGCGGGGCCACCAGGGGTATCACTGGGGCTGAGAGTACATCCTGGGTATCGGACCAGACCAAAGGCCCTCATTGGCTGCAGCTGGACCTCGGGGAGAAGAAGAGGATTACTGGTAGGAGACACGTGCAGTACACACACACACACACACACACACACACACACACACAGCCACAGATACACAGACACACACACACA
>JAPMUY010006280.1:20000-40000 GCA_026901105.3 Galaxias olidus
TGTTCCGTTTCTTTAAAGTCCATTTTGTGTATGGACAAACCCCACCCTGGGGGCTGTATTAGCAGTGTTCTACACTGTAATGGGCTGACATGTTAATCTGAAACTCTTTTCTTTGTGGTTAATGAACATTTCCTTCCTGGTGATTGAGAGCGTGTGTGTGTCTGTGTTCGTATTGTGTGTGTGTCTTAGTTCCTATTGTGTGTGTGTGTGTGTGTGTGTGTGTGTGTGTGTGTGTGTCTGCGTTCGTATTGTGTGTGTGTGCATGTGTGACTGGGGGACAACCGGATGACAGTTCTGGGTCAGACCAGTTCTGTGGAGCCGGGCACTCTGGAGAAGATACACACACACACACACACACACACACACACACACACACACACACACATACATTTATATATACACACACACACATGCACACACACACATATGTTTATATATACACACACACACATGCACACACACACATATATTTATGTATACACACACACGAAGGTAAGGTAGACAAAAGTATGTTCTGCAGAGCCAGTAGAGGACACGGTGCTGGCATTGGGAAGGAAAGGCCAACTGATAGATCAGTCTAAGCCCTGAAAGAGCACGGGACAGGGCTGAGGGGATCACACACTGTACACACACACACACACACACACACACACATAACACGCACACACTGTACACAGTCACACACACGCGTGCTGCTGACTCAACGAATACAAACACAGTGAAAGAAAAGAGGATTGGAGAGAGAAAGAGAAGGACATCTGATGCAGTAATATTCTTCTCAGTCTAATATATAATGTTCACAATTGTCTCGTCATGGCAGTGGTCGTAGCAGTTGCCTGAGAGCAGTAGCAATGACCAAGGATTTATTGTGTGTGTGTGTGTGTGTGTGTGTGTGTGTGTGTGTGTGTGTGTGTGTGTGTGTGTGTGTGTGCGTGTGTGACCGTGTGTGTGTAAGTGTGTGTATGTGTGTGACCGTGTGTGTATGCGTGTGACTGTGTGTGTGACTGTGTGTGCGTATGTGTGTGACAGTGTGTGTGTGTGTGTGTGTGTGTGTGTGTGTGTGTGTGACTGTGTGTGTATGTGTGTGACCGTGTGTGTGTGACTGTGTGTGCGTATGTGTGACAATGTGTGTGTGTGTGTGTGTGTGTGTGTGTGTGTGACAGTGTGTGTGACCGTGTGTGTGTGTCACAGCCCTAATATATCCCATTGCCCCTAGGTGTATGACTGTATAACTAATCCTATTATTGATGGAATAAAACATAACGCTGAACCAAGCAGGATTAGTAAACAACCAGCTTCTGCCCACACAACAGTCTCTCTCTCTCTCTCTCTCTCTATGTCTCTCTATGTCTCTCTCTCTCTCTCTCTCTCTCTCTCTCTCTCTCTATGTACTCAGAGGCAACGTCAGTCTCTCTCTCTCTCTCTCTCTCTCTCTCTCTCTATATGTCTCTCTCTCTCTCTCTCTCTCTCTCTCTCTCTCTCTCTCTGTCTCTCTCTCTCTCTCTCTCTCTCTCTCTCTCTCTCTCTCTCTCTCTCTCTCTCTCTCTCTCTCTCTCTCTCTCTCAGAGACACACTCACAGAAGCAAGTGGCCGAGGGCCATGTACACTAGCAGGCAGCCATGTTTCTTTTAGGAGAGGCTGCGCTGAGGACTGATGTCATCCTGAGAACGGGGCGAGCACACCCACATGACCACGCCACGCTCTGTGACCACTGCAAGCACACACACACACACACACACACACACACACACACACACACACACACACACACACTAATCCCCCCACACACACTGACGGTTATCCAAAAGACCAGCAGCATAGTACATTCCACCTTGAAGTTAATGAGCATCTGGTTTAGCACTTCAAAGGAGTGTTGGCCTTCGCGGATGAAACGACATTGAGACGCCTGTCCTCTCATGATGCCCAGGCTATTGATCTATTGATTTGACTATTGCTTCCATATTAACCACGCACAGGACTTGGAGTATTTTTATCCTTTGGGTACATTGGATATGGTTTTACAGCCCATAAATGGTCCACACATAAGACACAAGACCAGAGGACCAGGTGAGACATCAGGAAATCGACTTCAATAGAGAAATAGTTTTCCATGAACAGAAATCGTTGCTACCAAAGCTTTCTTATATCCTATAACAGATGATGCTGACACACCGTTTCACGGTAAGCCATTAATCACCTCCCAATCATTGAGCGGGCCCTCTCCAACCTCCGTTTCCCCAGGGGGGCGTGTTCTCACCTGAGGCAACGCAGCATTGATCTGCCGCTGGAGAACGTCTCTCTCGTGCAGCGCACCCTGCAGCTTGGTCTGAGACTGGATCAGTGTTTCCTGGGTCTCCCGTAGGGACTCGAGCAGCTTGTCCCTCTCGTCCAGCATGTTGACCATGAGCTGCTCGAAGTTGGCCTCCTGGTCCGAGCCGTTCTGGACGCCGCTACCGCCACTCCTGGGAGGACCACCGGAGTCCCCCTCGGTAATGGTCGGCATCACCTCGCACATCATCTTGACGGCTCTGTTGTCTGTACAATCCTATAGCAGGCTATCACTGTGGAATTTTTAAGAGCATAAATTAACGTTGGGATATTCAACGGATATTTCTAACTAGCCTAAGTAATGGACACAGATAGCCTAATTTAGGCAGCGCGAATATAGCGTGCAATCTGCGCTACAAAAAAATGATCAACTTCCAACCAGTTTTAACCACAATATAAAGCACTCAATAACACCTTAGTTAATCATTATAATTTAAATGAGACTAGCATTGACCTTTCATTCGTATCAACCGGCTTTTTTCACCTCTCGAGCAGATCCGCCCAACCCTGCGCGCCATGCATGCACTCACTCACACAGAATTCCAGTGTGATTTGATTGACAGGTTAGAGATAAGCTATACTGCTGTTTCGATTGAATGCAAAACAAATACGTAACGTGTCTAAATCAGCAAATAGATAAGATCATCTACAGTTTGCATTTGTCAACCCACCAGTTGAGGACATTAATCTAGGAGAAGGAAAGAGGAATGCATATCTGCGGCATTCGCCTTCTCAGCTCGCGCTGCCATCTCTTCTCCACAGCCACCGAGCCAACACACCGATCTCCTCCTCCCACCTTCACACAAGGTTTTCTGCAGCTGTCACCACCACGGCTTCGAAAAGGGAGAAACTCCCAGCTATCGTATTAACAAACCGATTTCAGCATTATGCTTCGGTCAGCTTAGCTGTCCCAATAATACACGATCTTTCTTGCCCGTTTGATGAATACATTTTGCATACCCACGGCGCGTTTAGGCAATCTCGAAATCTTGGAATGCTAACTACGAATAGGCTAGACTTTACGCTCAAGCGGAAGATTCAACTCCTCACATCAGCACCACTACGCGCACTCAGGCACATGATGCGCGTTCTGACAAATCTGGGACCAAAATAGTGCAAGCAGGCACTGAATGCACAGCACTCTCTGCAGGATCATTTATGAAATAGTCGTAAAAAGAGAAAATTTAAATAAAACCATAAATAATAATTGCCTACAAGTAGGCCCCAGTAATCATTCCCAAATTGTGTTTTTGTACTATACAAGCCGTGCTTAATATACAATTTTCTTTTTTGCTTTTATACCGTTTTTATTTAACCATATTCTCTTATAGCCGCTGCTTACAATATATACATTTAGGTAGCGAGGATATCATAATAAAACACTTTGAAACAAGTCATTATAAAAACGTTAATCGGGATGTCATGGATTGGTCCACCTTCTGTGTTAAATACAAGGCCCAATCAAATTGTTCAGCGGTGAGAGGCGGACACTGTCTGAATCTCGCGTTCTCGCGGGGAGATACGTGAAACATTACGTCATTCCATGATGGCTGAAGATCCTGGGGGGACATTTTACTATTTCTCATTCATCTTTCTTTCTTTCTCTTTACCTCTGCTTGTCATAGAGACATGGCAGGACACACAGCCCCGTTAAGAGGCCAACGAAAATTGCAACCGTCATGCCCAAGAAAGGGAACCGAAAACGGCTGAAATTCCGGGGCGGGGACGTCTGTTCGGAATTAGGTAAAATCGGCAGCTAGCTAAATAAGTTAGCTAGCGTCATCTAGCTAGAAAAGTTGGCCAATGTAAAATTTACTAATCTAATAGTATCTAGCTGTTAACATTACAGTAACGTTGTGATCTGAAAGGCCTCAGGGAGAAGGATATGATAATCCAGCACTGAGGTTAGCTAATTTATCGGTAATGCCCGTAACCCTCCGGGGAAGGCGGATATGACTTGGCCTCAGCCGGCCTGGGGCAAATGTCCCCAATGAGTCCTGCACATACCAGAGTGACTGAAACAAATGACACATTTTGAAGGCTTGGAGCAATGACGAAGTTTCTTGTTTCGCCGGTGTTGCATAGCTCTGCTGACATTTATTTTATGCTTTAAATGCTAGTTCATCTGTTCAACTACGTTTTCTTCAGGGTTTAAAACACAAAATTTACAAAGACTGAATTTACTTAGTCCGGCTTTATGTTTCGGGCATCTATGTCATGTTCCCTACAGTATCAGTTGCTGATTTTGCTAATGCTGACCCGGCTGTGGTCAAGTCTGGGAGGGTAAAGAAGGCTGTTGCAAATGCGGTTGAAAAAGAAGGTAAGAGAGAACTAATGGCAGTTTTAAAGCACATTTGTCAATCCACCCTCCTTACACATCCTTATGTTGACCTTTGACCCAGCTAACGACTGTGGGGTATTCATTGCGTTACAGTGAAGTTACTATGTGGCTTGGAGGCGTCACAGGGACAGTTAGGAGAAGTTCTCTCGTCTGTGGCGACCGCCATTGGTGATGGCCTAGAACCCGAGGAGGAGGAAGAGGAGGATGGGGGAAACGAGGCTAAAGAGGCTCGCAAGAAGAAGAACAAGAGAAGAAAAGGCAAGCCTACACACAGAGCTACGCCTCACTGCCAGCATGTCTGGAGGCCCAATTCAAACCACGCAACAGGGACCTCTCTCTTCTTCCTGCTATGTTGGCCTTGTCTTTGATTGAACGTGTGTGTGTGTGTGTGTGTGTGTGTGTGTGTGTGTGTGTGTGTGTGTGTGTGTGTGTGTGTGTGTGTGTGTTTGTGTGTGTGTGTGTGCGCGCGCGCGTGTGTCTCTCTGTCTCTGTCTGTCTCTCTGTCTGTCTCTCTGTCTCTGTGTCTCTGTCTCTGTGTGTGTGTGACCCCAGCGAGCAGTGAGAGCGGTGAAGGCCAGGAGTATCCGGTGGATATCTGGCTGATGCTGTCCTCCTATATCCGTCCGGAGGATGTGTGCCGCTTTGCGCTGATCTGCAGGAACGCCTGGACGGTCACCTGCACGGCCGCCTTCTGGTTCCGGCTCTATAAGAGGTGGGCTCCTCTCACACTGCGGCCACCGGTGACCTCCACAGCACTCTGTCCAGCTCCTCCAGCCCTGTGTGAACAGCAGGCGCAGAACCCAATCACACAGCCTTAGATTGTCGTTGTTCTTCTCATTATTATAATTATTATTAATAATAATAATAATAAATATTATTATTATTATTATAATAATAATATTATAATAGTAATAATAATAACAATAATAATAAAAGTAATAGTAATAATAATAACAACCTAAAACCAGGGGGATTGGTTGACTTAATGTACAGTGGTGGTGGGCAGAGATAAAGAGATGGATCTGCTGAAAGCTGCCCTTCACAGATCTCTCCCCTGCCTATCTCTCCCACAGACATTACAGGCGGGATGCAGAGCTGCCGTTCCGTCTCCAGCCGGACTGCATGAGCTGGACGCGGTGTCTGCGAGCGCGCGTGATCCGCTCCCTGTTCCACCTGTACGAGCCGTACAGCGCGCGCGTCTCCCAAAGCCCCGCCCTGCCCGAGGCTACGCCCACGTCTCTGCTCAATTCAAAGGTAAACCCGGTGGATAGCGCTTTAGACCAGCACAACAGGAGCACACACACACACACAGAGGACCAGCACGACAGGAGCACACACACACACACACACATAGAGGACCAGCACAACAGGAGAACACACACACACACACACACACACACACACACACACACACACACATATAGGACCAGCACAACAGGAGCACACACACATACATAGAGGACCAGCACAACAGGAGCACACACACACACACACACACACACACACACACACACACACACACACACACACACACACACACATAGAGGACCAGCACAACAGGAGCACACACACACACACACACACACACACACACAGAGGACCAGCACGACAGGAGAACACACACACACACACACACACACACACACACAGAGGACCAGCACAACAGGAGCACACACACACGCACACACACACACACACACACACATATATAGAGGGATCTTTGAAGTCCTACAGCCGTTTGATCATTCTGTTTGTTGAGGCCTGACTGACAGTGAAGGTGGGCTTGGTGAGTTTGTGACCACACACACCTTGTAGATGGTAGGGGTGGGCGATATGATCTTCCATATGTCACAATATTTTTCGTACTATTGATATGATATTACGATATGTGCAAAAAGGTTTTATGAGCCCTTCAAAAGTAATAAAGGATAAGACAATATATACTGGAAGGTCAACCCACCCACTCCTAGCAGATGTGAGGACTGTTGCAAACAGCTGTAGTGTCTCTGCTCGTAGTGTCTGCTGTTCTGCTTCAACAAAGTGGTGGGATCTTGCCCGGAGCCCATGTGGGAGTTCAACTTCAAGTTCCTGAAGCAGGTACCCCCACACCCACCCACACACACGCACACACACACACACAGACACACACACACTGACCCGAGGCACACAACCCGTCTGAAGTGAGAGAACGCTTTCCCACCTAGAATGCACATTGGACCTGTGGTCTCTTGCCTTTGCAGCAGGTCCACTGTAAGAACGGCAGCGGGCGGGCCCTGCAGACCCCCAGGCAGTACGAGGACGTCCACGCTAACTCGGACTCGGACTGCTACATGCTGCAGGTCACCACCCTCAACTTCATCTTCACAGCCCAGGAGGTGATGGGCATGACCCTCACCCTGGTTAGTGACCTTCTCTTCCTCCCGAGATTTAAGTCTCCCGCTGTGGGTGAGAACGCGTGGAGAGTCACTGTGTTAATTCACTGTTTCAGCATCACTCTGTGCTAGGTTGCGTTGCCGTGGTTATTAGAATTGCAGTGGCTCGGTATATTCCCAATGACCCAATGCCCGGTTCTCACACAGCCTTGTCAGCCCGCTAAGACCCCGTCCACACGTAGCCGGGTATTTTTGAAAACGGAGGTTTATTTTCCCTTGTTAAAAAAAAAATCTCTGTCCACACAAGCACGGTTAGAAATAAATCTCTGTCCATACGAAAACGCAAAAAAAATGCTGTCAATGGAACGCCAAACCATGTTGGCCAATCAGAAGCTTGAAAAAAAGAGGGTGCGTTAGGGATTACCAAGGCAACCGTCGACAGTTTACAGTTTGGCTACATGTAAACAAATTACATCTAAGGACCTAAAGGCGCAAACTCTGATGTAACAGAGGAAAAACCTCCGGCTATGATCGTTTTTGGTGTCCACACGTAAACACTGAAAACGCCATTTTGAAAAAAATCCACCCTAACCGGCGTTTTCAGTGACAAAAAACGCTGTTTACGTGTTAAACGCCGTTTACGTGTGGACGAAAGGCTAAAACGGATAAAAAAAACTCAGTTTTAAAAAATTCCCGGCGACGTGTATACATTCTTGTTTCATTCTTTGCTGTGTTACATTGTAATGGTTATTAAAATTGTGGTGTCTCATATCCTCCAAAACACCAAAGGCCCTGTTCTCTTTTCGAACGGTTAGAAACAAAAGCATAAGTAGTTTGTCCGTCTTATCTGACCTTTCTCTCGTCTCTTGTCTCAGTTCACCATCAACGTGAGCACCGACATGCGTCACCACCGCGTCCGCCTGCTCTTCCAGGACTCTCCGCAGCAGCGCGGCAGGAAGAGGGGAGAGCAAGGGGCCACTCAGGTGGTGCTGGACCCCGTGCACAGTGTGAAGCTCCTGGACTGGTGGCACCCGCAGTACCCTTCCTCCCCCTACACGTAGAGCCCTGCCCTGCCTCCTCCTCCTCCTCACCACCCAGAACCTCCTACAGCCACAGTACCCTTCCTCCCCTTACACGTAGAGCCCTGCCCTGCCTCATCATCATCCTCCTCCTCCTCCTCACCACCCAGAACCTCCTACAGCCACAGTACCCTTCCTCCCCCTACACATAGAGCCCTGCCCTGCCTCATCATCATCCTCCTACACCCACAGTACCCTTCCTCTCCCTACACCTACAGCCCTGCCCTGCCTCCTGCTGGCTCCTCATCCTCCTCCTCACCACACAGAACCCTCCTACACCCACAGTACCCATCTTCCCCCTACACGTAGCGCCCTGCCCTGCCTCCTCCCTCCTCATCACCCAGAACCCTGCTACACCCACTCATCATCATCCTCCTCCTCCTCACCACCCAGAACCCTCCTACACCCACAGTACCCTTCCTCTCCCTACACGTAGCGCCCTGCCCTGCCTCCTGCTGGCTCCTCATCCTCACCACCCAGAACCCTCCTACAGCCACAGTACCCATCCTCCCCCCTGTTATAGCAGCTGTCCCTGTCCCCCTGCATTTTAGCCTTAGAGTGCTTGTAACCTGCCATGTCCTCTCCCTGCTCTCCACCCTGTAGAGATCCCAGGGATGCTTCTCCTTCTAGCCCATTCCATCTCCATCTTTTCCTATGGCTCCCCAAATATAGAGCCTCGGACACCTGCAGACCCCCACATACTCAGAGACAGAATGTAAGCAGGACAATCTCTTGTACCTATGCCCAACTCTTTTTACATCTCTTATTTTATTTTTTTTGGGGGGGGGGGATTTTTTCAATGACTTAATTTGTTCTGAAATGTGGTCTATTTATAATTGGATGATTGTCCTTTTTAAAGTAATGTCTAGTAGCAGATAAATGTAAAGTAGGACAGTGGGGATTGTCAAGCACCACATCGTTCCCCCAGACAAACGTTCAAACCGGCCTGTATGTATTTCATAGTACCGGACATGGCCAGTGTCCTAACGTCGGGGCCTCCTGTGTTGGGCTGGCCGTGGTCCTGTTCTGCTTTATACGTTGTGTGCTCACTGTTTGTTGGTGAACGTCACTGCTCTAGTTTCGATTGGCCAAAGACATGAATCGCCTCGATCACGCAACGCGCTTTCACGGCCGTTCATCCTTTGAGTTCTGATCCGTTTGTGTCCAAACACGCTGACTTTTGTTCTCATTACGATTACCAAGGGCCATGTTGTTATTGACTTGACTAGATAATTGACTTTTTATTGATTGATTGATTCATTGATTGATTGATTCATTGATTTGATTAACTGATTGATGATTGATTGATTGTAGAGGGTGTATTTCATTATTTTTTTTTTATTCCTGTGTGGCCAGTTTTACATATGAAGAATACTCTAGGTGTGAAAGCACACCAAACACCTGATTATGGTGAGCTGCAGTGTTCACAGGTACGGTGATTTTGCCCCTGGCCTACAAGACTTTGTAACTCTTTTTTTAAGACCAGGTTTAGACTCAATTCAGACTTCAATTCAGTCCAGTTTTGGCATGGCTGACAGGTGCCACTAAATGCCCTGGAGTCAGGACAACCATTGCCACCATGTTATCGCTTAATACAACAAATGCAGTTAGTGACCTCCAACTTGCAGTAATTTGTAACTATCATATTTCTTTACTGATTTTGAATGAACTTTGTTTGCAAATACTTGTGTAGTTGATTGACAGTTTAATTGAAGTCCTGCCGTAGGATTGTTCGTCCTGTTTAGGTCGTAGTCTAGTACCAGATGAATGGATCTCAATGCATCTGCACTGAAATAAAAATAATTCCCTGTTTCTTTTAATCTCATCTCCGTATTGTTTTTTTGTTGTTGTTGAAAACGGACTTACCATGGCAATAATTATTTTTTACACACTAATTTCTAACACATGTGACATTGGTTCCCTCTTGTGGTCCTTTGAGGAACTACGTTTGTAGAGATTCATTATAAATCATGCACAATAGCCAATATGACTGTCATTGGAATAAATAAATGGACACAATCGATAAATTCACACCATCGTTGTGACACCCGAGTGCCACAGCAATAATAAGCTAAAAGTGACCGTAGTCGTTTCCTCGACGCTCTTGATCTTGTACTGTGCGGCTGTCACCGCCCCTGAGAGGCAACAGGCATAACGTCAGCCCCTGAAAATACCATGTGTCAGAGGACTACATTCCCCGGTGTGCACTGCACCGTATTGTCATTGGTGGTGAGAGTTGTCACTGCGCACAGGTGACCGCGGACCACGGTTTGTGACAACATCACGACGGACTGGGATAAAAACAATCAGCAACCGGGGTGCCAGCAACGGAGTGTATCGGAGCAGTGTTACATTGCCGAGACGCTACTTTAGTGTAGTTTACTATAGAAAACCATTGGTGCTGCGCAGATTAGCGGTGGTAGTAGTGTCGGTGCGCACATATAGACACTGTTCGCCTAGTTTACGGAGACTCACTCCCAACTTTGTTCTGTCTGACCTTCAAAGCGGGTGAGTGATATTTTACTACGGAACTTCTGAGAATCATAATCCGTTATGTTCATGCTACAGTTGCTGCAAACTTGGGAAATATTGCTCTGTCACCCCAAGGGCGAAGATTCGGCCAAAAATATACTTTCTTTGCAAAGAAAAAAACTTTTAAATCGTGTACTATAAATGCATTAGATGAAGTTTAGAACATTTGCCCCAGTTATGCTCCTCACCTGTCATAGTTTACCCCCCCCCACCCCCCCCCACCCAAAAAAAAACACATAAAATCTACTATGCACTGTATCATAGCCTACTATGTACTAGTAAGTGCGTGGCCCATAGAATCAAGGTTATGTGTGCGCTGCTGCGCTTTATGTCCTTTGCCTTCATGTCCATGTAGGACCATTAACAGTTCCATCAGGCCCTTGAAAGTTATGAGCCAGCGCTTGACTATTAAGTCGCTGCTCTCAGAGTTAGACCCAGGGCAGTATCAGTAACGACACTTCAGCTGAGGTATGCTGCTATGTATAAACTGTGTTTGTGATACTCTTCTTATGTAACGAGCACTTTACTGGAAAGTCTAGCGCGCAGGACCAAAACAGACGCTGTGAGCGCACCGGCGGCAAAGCGCAGACCAGCTTTGTGACTTGTTTCTCGCCAGCATTATTTACCTGCTGTGTTAAGTGGGCGTGTATGCGGATTTAAAGCCTTCAGCTTTTTATATAAACCTTTGTCAACATATATGTTATCCTCTAAGGCGTAGTAGCTTTTACAGTTAAGCAGCCTAAGACCTAAGCTAGTATGCTGTTGGTCCAACCTCAACATACTGTACATGGCCATGGTTTTTCAATACAAACAACATATGCTGCCTCAGATTCGCTACCGATCTTTGTTTGTTGGCGTTTTAAAGTTTAGCCTATCATATATTTGGTCTACCATACATTTTGTCTATCTCATGTAGAACACCTCTTCCTCATTTTAGAACCTAATTTGCATGGGGGCTGGTATCCTGGCTACAAGAACTCCCACTGGCTAAACCTTCTTACCGTTTAGGCCCTATACAAAAACAGGAAAGGATTTCAAGGCCCAAAAAATCGCTTGGCTTATTGCTATCCAATATCACAATCAACCTGATGATCTCGTATATGTCAGGTGTCTGTTTTTGAGGATATCTCCCATTGTCAACCTGACTTCTACTTTCACTGTGAGTCAATATTTGTTTGCAAGGCATATATATCAACCTCACTCAAATGTGTCTGTAGTTTCTTTCCCGTCTAAAAATGGATCGGCCATGTGCAATAGGCGCAAGAGTCATTATGATACCATGCAAACGTATGTGGTTTATTTGTTATTCCGAGGAAAGTAGTTATGAAACAGTAAACCCCTGAATCCTAACAACGCTTGTCAGCCAGAGCAGGTTCTATGTTTGTTTTTCTGAGAGAAGGCCGTTCCTTTTGGCGGGATGTGCCCCCTCGGTTGAGGCATGCATGCGAGCAGCGAGACAGACTGACAGGGAGGAGAGATAAATGACTCCTGAACACAGACAGGAACTCCGCCTTGTCTCCACCATCGCCACGGGCGGATTGTTGCTGCTGATACATATAGTTCCTTAGTAGCTACCACGGAGAGACAAACGCACAAAGAGACCCCCCCCCTCCCTTCAACACACACACACACCCAGTGTAGGGCTGACTGGTTCAGCCGGGGGACAGAGAGCGAGCTGCCCAGTGGCTGTGATTGAGTGCGTGTTTCTGAACGGTTCCTGATCAGATAGGGTTTGAGACTATCACAGTGAGGAGATAAGAATCCACCTGACACTGTACGGGCGGGCCCTGCGTGTCTCTCGTGTGACGCTGTGGGGACGTTTATTCACGGTGCACGTTTATTCAATTTTCCACTAGGCTGCCAAGCGTGTGTGTGTGTGTGTGTGTGTGTGTGTGTGTGTGTGTGTGTGTGTGTGTGTGTGTGTGTGTGTGTGTGTGTGTGTGTGTGAGCGAGGCAACTGTAAGAGTAAGGGACGTCTTCGGTACCCACCTCGTTTTCTCAATGGGTATGGACAGACGTCTCTCGGTGTCACATCTTATCAAGCAGTCGGACGTAGACGTGTCTATTTATAAACCCTGCCGTCTCTATAACTCTGTGTGATGTTGTCACAGCCTCTACAGCGTTGTAATGAACACGCTGTGGGTTTGCAGGACTGAAGCTGGGAGTCCGCTCGGGGCCCCTGGTCTTTCTTGGTAGTGATTGAGTGGCTGGCCTTAGACTCTGTAAGTCCCAGTCAATTTGAAACTCTCGGTAGCTAGGCAGTAACCGAGGGCTTTTTCCTTTCTCTGTAAATGTGCAACTTGATCTAGACTGCCTCAGCTCTCTAGCCACATTGCCCCCCCGACACCCCAACCCCACCGTCTCCGACCAGAGAGGAGTTAAGAGAATGGGACAGATGTGTGTGTGTGTGTGTGTGTGTGTGTGTGTGTGTGTGTGTGGGGTGGAGGGGCACCGTGGTGGGTGGCGGGGGGTCAAGGAGTGCCAGGGGTCAAGGGTCGGTCCACACATCGAGCTGTGAGGTGACTTGTCGGCGGGGTCGGAGGTCAGGCACAGATATGTCGACCCGCGGTGTGGCAGGGCCCAGCGCTCTTTCTCACTCTCTCACTCTCACTTTCTCTCTCACTCTGACTCACTCTCTCACTCTGGCTGTCTCTCTCAATCTCTCTCTCTCTCTCTCTCTCTCCAGCTGCACTCTGCCTCACTGGCTATGAAGGGACAAAGGCATCATGTTTCCTCTAATCATACTGGAATACTAAATACACATTAGCCTCTGGAAACCCCTTACTATTCATGATTCCTAGTAGTCTGCTCAGTTCTAATCCATTTACACTCAGGACGTGCACTCCTGTGTGTGTATTTGTGTGCTAGCAGCGAGTACCATTTTGTGTTTGCTCAGTGTATGGAAAAATGTGTGTGCGCGTTCCATGTGTTCCGCCTCATTGGAGCCCTGTCCGCTCAAAAGTGACGGAGAGACCGCGTTCATTTCCTCCAGGTAAACAGAGGCGCCCACTCGCACGCTGCCGCCTACACACACACACACACACACACACACACACACACACACACGCACGCGCACCCTAGAGTGTGCGCTAGTGTGTGAAAGAGCAGCAGCAGGTGTGTGAGTAAACACAACCTCATCCCTTTGCCGCCTCAGCCTGGATCCTGTGACTCCCTCCTGGCTTAACCCAGTGACCTGTCCAGGTAGAGGTCAGTGCCCTCCACCACAGAGCTGGGAGGTCACCGCCGGAGCGTGTCCCATAAACACAACGCAGGCAGCTCCTGTCCGGCCGGGGGCCATGCTGGCGTGCTTTCTTCTCTGGTGTGTTTTTGTCATTTTCTTCTGAAGACACAAATATGGGCGAATGACTGATTGACATGTGATTGGTGACAGAGGAGACACATGATGCAATGGTGGGTGGGTATCTGTATCTGTGTGTGTGTGTGTGTGTGTTGGGGGGGAGGGGGGGTTGACATGCGCTGGGGGTTTGCCTCCACTTCCTCTTTGCGGGCCGGTCCCTGGGGTCTCACTTCCTCTTTTCTGGGCGGTGGAAGGGCGGCTCCGCGCTCCCTCGTCCTCTTTTTCCTCTCTGACCCTGTGCTCGCCGTGCACGAGCTCTGGTGCTCTCTATGTTCACACACGCACGCACGCACGCACGCACGCGCGCGCGGCTCAGCGACGCCTGGGAAGCATGGCCGAGAGGCAGCACAGTTCACTTCACTTCGGTCTGCTCCTGTGGCCCTCTGGCGGCTTCTCTGACTGGAGACCTTCTCTTTATTGATATGCTGTGTTCAAGGGCGTCTCTATCTGTTTCCTGGGCCATGAAAATATAGGCTTAAGGAAATGTGCAGCTGGAAGGAAGGAGGAAATGTGCAGCTTGAGGAAATGCTTAAAGGAAATGTGCAGCTGGAATGCTTAAGGAAATGCTTAAAGGAAATGCGACAAGGCAGCATGTACCTAGTCAGATCTTCAGCCGTCACTCATCCCTTGGCCTCCGTGATCCACCCTCTTTATTACAGTACTCCCCCGAGCAGAATACATACACACATACAATAATACAATGCCTTCACCTTGCCCGACCTTGTAGAATAGTTGTTCTTATCTAAACAAGCCAGTGACCCATTCCAGCATATGGGCTTCAGAACCAGAACTGAGGGGAGAACACATTTGTTGTGACTTGACTCGGCTGCCGAGACATCCGTTTGCGATGAATCGAGTGAATCGCCCCGGGAGAGACTGCAAGGCTCTATACCTGGGAGACGCCGGGGCTGGCTGAAGTACTGATAGCGGGGGTCATTTTAAATCCCAGTGGAATAGTGATCTGTCCCCCCCCCCACCCCCTTTCCTCGCTTCTCTTAGACCGGTCTCACAGGTTGTTGATATCTTCATTAGACTGGAGTAATCTCCATAAGCGTAGCGTTACCATGGCGTTGTTGATATCTTCATTAGATTGGAGTAATCTCCATAAGCGTAGCGTTACCATGGCGTTGTTGATATCTTCATTAGATTGGAGTAATCTCCATAAGCGTAGCGTTACCATGGCGTTGTTGATATCTTCATTAGACTGGAGTAATCTCCATAAGCGTAGCGTTACCATGGCGTTGTTGATATCTTCATTAGATTGGAGTAATCTCCATAAGCGTAGCGTTACCATGGCGATGTTGATATCTTCATTAGATTGGAGTAATCTCCATAAGCGTAGCGTTACCATGGCGTTGTTGATATCTTCATTAGATTGGAGTAATCTCCATAAGCGTAGCGTTACCATGGCGATGTTGATATCTTCATTAGATTGGAGTAATCTCCATAAGCGTAGCGTTACCATGGCGTTGTTGATATCTTCATTAGATCTCCCATAAGCGTAGCGTTACCATCTCCATAAGTAATCTCCGTAGCGTTACCATGGCGTTGTTGATATCTTCATTAGATTGGAGTAATCTCCATAAGCGTAGCGTTACCATGGCGTTGTTGATATCTTCATTAGATTGGAGTAATCTCTTCCGCTTCCCTCATGATCCATTAGTCATAGTCGCAGGCACATTTGCAGTGCAGGGATGCGCTCTTTATCTCTGCCTAATTGTTCTTTTTCGCTCTGAGTTTGTGTGTGTGTGTGTTACTCTGTGTGTGTGTGTGTGTGTGTGTGTGTGTGTGTGTCTACAGCATTCCTATCTGGGCTGTTGGTTTAATCTGAAAACACCTCGCCATATTTGGTCACAGGAAGGAAGCTGATTTGCTGAGCTGTCTTTTATGGAGCAAGTGGATTCCCGGCGCTGTCCGTGCGTTATGTCTTCACTTCAGACAATTCCCAGTATTACATGCACAACACACTCACACACACACACACACACACACACACACACACACACGTCTGCACACACACACACACACACCCACAGGTGCATGCACACAAGCACAGTTGCTTTCCACCTTAAATGTTTACGTTTCTTATGTTAGCCGTCTCTCCTTCTTCCTGACCCTATTTTGAGCCCTTCCCTCACCCTCTGTCCAAGTGTCCATGTCCCTGGGAGGGGCGCATGCCAACTAGGCCAAAGGAACACACTGTTGTTAGTGAGCAGCTCAAAACGCTCTCCGCCAGGGAGAGAAAGAGAGTGAGTGAATACAAATGTGAGGGAGATGGAATTTGCTGCGAAAGACTACCATTCTATGTGTGACGTCCGTGAAAGAGAGAGTGTGTGTGTGTGTGTGTGTGTGTGTGTGTGTGTGTGTGTGTGTGTGTGTGTTTGTCTATGAGCGCTGGGGCCTGGCCCTCCCTTATCTCCTAACAAATCTCCCTAACGCCTGTCATTCCATCTCGCCCTGCATACCGACTCGCACCCATGCCAAAAGAAATGCTGTGTGGCAGGTTACGGAACGACACACACACACACACACACACACACACACACACACACACACACACGGAAACACGTACAGTAGGGAAATAGAGTAATCTCAGTGAGGGGGTTGTCCCCCAACCACATCCATGGCTAACTGCCACCGCTACACTCACTGTGTCCATGCATGTCTTGAGAGCAGGAGCTCAGGTCGGTGCAGGAACAGCATGGCAGACATTTTAGAGAATGCTAGGGTTGGGTGCCACCGCTCCTCTTGCAAGTCGTCCGGGCTGACTGCAGTGCTTGTCCTAACACGGGAGAGGACCTAGACAGGCTGGATCAGTACTAGGAAAAGCTGGGCTGGCACGCGTCCTCCTGCAGCACACAACTGGCTGTTAGACAGAGCCAGGATCAATCCACGGAGCTTGTGGAGCTGTCCCCCCCCCCCCCCCCCATAGTGAACGAGGTAGTGCAAGCGAGAGACTTTCATACACCAAAGTGTGTGTGTGTGTGTGTGTCTTGGACTTTGTGTGTGTGTGTGTCTTCGACTGTGTGTGTGTGTGTGTGTGTGTGTGTGTGTGCGCGTTCAGATCCATCGTCTCCATAGGCCATTGTCAGGAGCACAAGGCTCTTTTGGTCAGCGAGCTACCTTCCTACGCAGCATCCGTGGGATTGGCTGGTGTCGACAGGTCGGCAGCCTTCCCGGCCAATGAGCTCGTCGTGGACTCCAAGCCCCGCCCTGGAGACCAAAATAACCCAGTAAATACACTGCAGGCACTATGAGGAGTGCTGGAGCTGCCTTGCTGTTGGATGTTCTCTGTGTAAACAGAGGCTGTTTGTTAGTGTGTGTGTGTGTGTGTGTGTGTGTGTGTGTGTGTGTGTGTGTGTGTGTGTGTGTGTGTGTGTGTGTGTGTGTGTGTGTGTGTGTGTGTGTGTGTGTGTGTGTGTGTGTGGTGGTGGGGGGGGGTCAGCACAAATGGCCACGGCCCCGTCACACCGCGTCTGGGCCGAGATACAGGGAAGGAGGATAGAGAGAGAGAGAGAGAGAGAGAGAGAGAGAGAGAGAGAGAGAGAGAGAGAGAGAGAGAGAGAGAGAGAGAGAGAGAGTCAGAGAGAGAGTCAGAGAGAGAGAGTTGCCGTATGAATGCGCTTGCATCCCCCGGGGTCAATGCGATTGATTCGTCAAAGGCTGCATGCTCAGACTGACTGACTAATCGATAATCTTCTGTGTGTGTTTTTTGTGTTTTTTGTGTGTGTGTAGGGTTAACAAGGCTGGGGTCAACCATAACAATGCGGTTTTTACACCATTTTGTAATTATAGAGGTCATGTCTGGAGCCTATGGGATTCCTTTATGAAACACACACACACACACACACACACACACACACACACACAAACAACACACACACACGCACGTTCGAGAGACACACATTATTGACACTGCTGCGAGGGCTGTTTTCATTGTGAGGTGTGGTATTCCCGTTGTTAAGAGTGAGAATGGGAAAGCCAGTGTCAGGCTGAGTGAGAAGAATAAAACCTAGAGGCCGTTGTTTTGAGATGATCTGCAGTACCAACTTTACCTCGGGAACCTAAGCGCTCATCAGGTGTACTGGCTTTAGCTGTAAACTGCTGTGTTCACAAGAACTTACCCTGGTGTCAGCCAGCTGTCCTGAACACAGCAGTTTACAGCTAAAGCCATGACACCAAGCCACCCCACTGCTTACAGTAAGACAGTGACTATGCACATTTTCCTGGTTTTTGTTTTTGTTTTTTTTGACTAGTCAGGAATTTTTCACCAAGATTGTCACATGGCTTGTGGTGTCACCTAACCTTGTGAGAGAGAGGGTATGTTTGTGATTGTGAACGAGCAAAGAATCACGCAACTAGCTCTGAGTAAACAAAACGCACACTTCCTCAAGTCTGAAAAGTTGTCTGCTCACAAGGATGTGGCTGTCGGGAACATTCACCCAGGTCTTCCTCGGTCTGTAAGAGGAAGGCCGCGCAGGGCTGGTAGAACGTGTGTCAGATTATAACGCTCACTGTAGTTTGGTTAGCGGAGTGGCCGTGTGCAGCATGGGGTGTTGCTGTGTCGTCTTTCCCGCTCCGCATGTAAACAACCTGGAGTGAACCTGCCCAGAACAGGTCCGAGGTGCCCTTTCCAAAGGCACTGGCGGAACACGGGAGGGGCCCTTTCCAAAGGCACTGGCGGAACACGGGAGGGGCCCTTTCCAAAGGCACTGGCGGAACACAGGAGGGGCCCTTTCCAAAGGCACTGGCGGAACACAGGAGGGCCACCAGAGGGGGCCAGACTCTTTCTCTGTGGACAGGTGGGAGCCCTGTTTACCTGGAGGGCAACCTTTGTTACCATCACCACCTGTGTGTGTGTGTGTGTGTGTGTCTTTGTGTGTGTGGTGTGTGTGTGTGTGTGTGTGTGTGTGTGTGTGTGTGTGTGTGTGTGTGTGTGTGTGTGTGTGTGTGTGCGTGTGTGTGTGTGTGTGCGTGCGTGCACCTACATAGCACGTGACTTTGTTGCAGATCATATCAAACGGATATTTCTATCCAACCACTGAAACTGGACATGTTTTTTTGTTGTTGTAAATAATCTGAAGTGACATTTGTCACCAGGCCGAGCACAAATTCCTGTCCATTGATTTAGTAACTTTAGGACCTTTTACCTTTGGCACCACTTCCAAAATAGAATTATGGGAATTCCTAGTCGCCTCTCTTGCAGCATTGCAACCTAGTGATTTGTGTTTTGAATCGATGACGGTTTAGATTCCGGAAAGTCAGCTGCGTTATCTGTGGACGGGCTAAGCAAGGCCAGTGATGGGTTGCTGTCACGCAGGAGACAGGAGCAGTGGCTGCCCTCTCCTACCCCATGGCTGATACTCCCTGCTGATAAACAGTGACAATAAACAACACCACATTCCTGCTTGTTTTTAGGAGTGTGTTTTAGGGCTGTCATCAGAGTGCCTTATCATTATGGAAGTGTGTGTGTGTGTGTGTGTGTGTGTGTGCGTGTGTGTGCGTGTGTGTGCGTGTGTGTGTGCGCACGCGTATTTAGGTACATAGGGCACTGAGTCGTCATTTTAGACCACCTTACAAAACAGTGTGTGTGTGTGTGTGTGTGTGTGTGTGTGTGTGTGTGTGTGTGAGTGCACACTGAACCCCCCTTGTTCACCCCCCTGGGCTACGGGATCCGGGCTGACTTAGGGGAAGAGGTGGGAGGCGTGGGCGGAGGACCAGAGGGATGGGAAGTGTAGTCCTCGGTCAGCGGCGAGGACGGGGCAGTGACTCATAAGATCGTCTCTGTTACTCCCTGTCCGAGAGCAATTGAGTCACACCAGACGCACACACACACACACCCACACCCACACACACACACACACACACACACGTGCTGGGTGTGTCATCATGAACCACATGGAGGAGCCTGGACGATGGCCCGCGGGGAGATGTTGAGGCTCCCTAGGTAAAGGACACAGCTCTGGGTAAGGAGTGGCCGTTGCCTGTGT
>JAPMUY010006283.1:0-172500 GCA_026901105.3 Galaxias olidus
TTCTAAATGTACAAAAGTAAAAGTATAACATTTTTTAAATGCTTAAACAATTTACAACACCCCTCAAGTACAGTAATGAGAGTATTTGTAATTTGTTACATTACTCCCCTGGTTTTAATTATAATAATAATACACAATAATACATTTACATGCACCTCTCTAACAACTAACGGACACTGTACAAAGGCAACAAACTTGGGGTAAGCAAGTGGTGGTTTGGTGGAATGCACCCTCATCTTGCATTATGCAGTATGCAGTGACCCTGTCCAGAGAGTTACTTCTTACATAATGCGACTCAATCCCGCTCCTGTCAATATCAAGCAGATAGACCCACAGTGATCCGCTGCATCGTTCTCCCCTCACGCTGTAAAGACCCCATCTCTAAATTGATGTTTGGATGTTCCTGTCCTCACCAGCAGAACGCGTCTTGTAACTCCCAATTCCCTGTGTCCAATTTTAGTACGCCAGTCCCCATTCATCCCGCTGAGCGGAGGTGAGTGGCCTTCGAGGCTGAGTAGTAATGGCCAAAACCCAATCCCCTTTTCCCGCCACTAAATCCACTCGCTGGGCCAGGGGTGGGGGGATGAACTCCGTTGGCTTCACTCCGATTTATGATTGTCTCGATAATTACCTTGCGCCTGCTTTGGGTAATCTGTTTTCAGGCCCGGTTGCTTTCCGTGACCTTTGGAGCCCGCGGGTGTCTGCCGAGCGCGTCCTTATTAGAACGTATGAAACACTCGGTTAGAGCTTATTATCTCCCGGCTCGACCGGCGGGCCTGCGGGGGTCAATAGGCCAACGGGGGGGGGGGGGATACACAGCGGCCAAATCACACACTCACAAACCTAACAACACACACACACACACACACACACACAAACACTCTTCAAAGTGTGAGGACGTCCACCCGCGGTGATTGCGTTGGTATGCTGGGGATCATGTCACCGAGATTTCACTCATATTGCATCTCAATTGGTCAGTGCGGCGCGAGCACACCCCCGCGCGCACTCCCCGCGCCGCGCACTCCCCGTGCCGTATCCCACTCGCCTTGGGTGCCGCCCGTAATTGACACGCAGGAAGGGATCTCAGAGTGGCGTCCATGTCACCTTGCGCTGTCCGAATTTCACACTGTATTAAACCCCCCCCCCCCCCTCAGGAGCAGGCCTCAGGAGCAGCAGACCTAGGCTGAGACAGGGTCGCCAGTGATCAGGAGGAGCCCCAAGAAACACTTTCCTTACACGGCGTTCTACTTCCCAGAGCTTGGGTAGCCGGGTGGATCGTGTGGCAGGCTTGTTTGGCACTTTCCTTCGGTCGCAATCACGCCGGGAAAACGACTGGAAGATATTGGTAACAATCATTCCAACCCTTGCTGTTTTTACAACGGCACAGACTTATCTCGCTGAATGGTCTCCAACGGTTCCCTTTTTCACACACGTAGCATCGCTTCCAAAGCGGTTTTTGGGGGTGTTATTTTGGATGAATTGGTGTATTTTCTTCCCCGCTCCCTGGCTCCGGTGTTACCTCCTCACCCCTGCTACATCCCACTGTATATTCAGCAGGGACCTCTGGTTCTACAGAGTGACGACGGAAGGGCTATATTTGGACCTGCTGCGTTGCTGTTGTAACGTTCCTGGTGTGTGTGTGTGTGTGTGTGTGTGTGTGTGTGTGTGTGTGCGTGTGTGTATGCGTGTGCGTGTGCGTGCGTATGTGTGTGTGAGAGATAGACGATGTGTGACGAAATGTGCACATTTATGTTACAATGGTGTGTGTGTGTGTGTGTGTGTGTGTGTGTGTGTGTTGTGTGTGTAAGTGTGTGGGTTTGTGTTTCCAAATTTGTCAGTCTGTTCCTTGGCTTGTCAGTTGTGCTCGAGCCCCCGTGGCGCTCAGAGAGTCTCGTGTGTGTACGCTATCGATCTTACCAAAGAATCAATGCAACACATCTATGTTTGATTTATCTCCCCTGTTCTCTGGGTTCACTGTGAGCTCTTTGATTGAGTTCTCTGGCCACTGACTTTCAAAGCAGGGAGTGGAGAGGCGATCGATCACTGTACAGGTAACCTGACCCAGTTTAGGGAAAACCTACTGGGGCTTTGCTTACAGCCAACTTGCATTTGTGCTTCTCTCTCTGGCTCTCTCTCCCTCGCTCTCTCTCTCTCTGTCTCTCTCTCTCTCTCGCTCTCGCTCTCTCTCTCTCTCTCGCTCTCGCTCTCGCTCTCTCTCTCTCTCTCTCTCTCTGTCTCTCTCTCTCCTCTCTCTCGGTTTGTATCTCTCTTTCGCTTTCTGTCTCTCTCTCCCTCGCTCCCTCTCAGACTCGCTTTTACCCTCTCTCCCTTTTAAACACACAATTATAATCATGTGCTTACTTTGTGGACATTATGTGCACAAACAGCTACGCACGTGTATTTGCGCGCATTCAAGCGCAGCCTTCCCCTCTCTCACTCCACCACAATTCTTTTCTCCCGTCCTCTCTCTCGCACACACACACACACCGCCCTACATCAAACTAAAACAGCCTGCTCTGCCATATCGAACAACACGGGTCTCCACTGAGGGGAAAATGTGTAGGGAAATCGCTTCTCCCAGATGGCCTTCAGTATTGCATGGGGATCAGGAATATTTCAATCACCTTACACGCACACACACATAAACACACACACACACACACACACACCCACACACACACACACACACACACACACACACACTCTGCCCCCTTTAACCATGCACACATGCATTGTGTGCTGAACCCCAATATGAAGAGAACTGACTACTGTAGGTTTTGTATGGATTGGACGAAACTCTGTGTATACACAATGTCTTGGATTGGAATGCATTTTTAATATTTGAAATGGATTATTTGGAAACAGGGCACAGCTGCGAAAGAGACTTTGTCTCAGTCTGTCAACCCTGTTTAAATAAATAGATCATAACTGTACTAAAAAAGTATAATAACCTGCTACACACACGGCACGGCCTTAAAATATGTATATTTCCTTTGTTATTAGCATTGCTTGGTTCTGTCTTATCAACGACAGGACAAGCAGCGGAAGCTGAAGCAACTCCTCAGAAAGTAGCAGCGTGACCACGTCGATGTGATGACCGATCCACTCATACATATTATAGTGTGCTGCAGTGCTGGGCTTTAATCAAGCCGGGGCCACAGTGAGCCTCTCTTCTCAGCTCGCCGGGCGGAAATCGAAGAGAGCCGGCCTGGGCTCCAGGGAGCTGTGCAGATCCTTTCGATACGTGGATTACTTTTTATTCTCATTTGCTCTCGTAGTTGTCTATCCGAGTGCACGGAAGTTAGGGAGAGGATGCTGCAATTATGCGAGACCTTCCACGAGCTCTGCCCAGCGCTCGGTGCAGTCACTCTCCCTCAAGGGGATCTATTATTCATGCTAACACAATTGATAAGGCCTATCTTCAAAATAAAGCATGTGTGGGAAATGTGGTGATTATGTGTGTGTGTGTGTGTGTGTCCACCTCCCATCTCTTTGTATCTCTTTCTTTCTCTCTTCGTTTGCATTGAAAGGCAGCGCAGAGCGTACTGTTTGATTGTTCTATTACTGTAGAATCGTTTGCTTTTTCAAAGCCCACTTTCATTTCGTTAACGACAGTCATCGTTTGGTAGTATCGCTGCTGTTGGTTTCAGGGACACTTCCTTCACACACTGTACAGCATGTGGTTACGGCAGCTGGGGAGGGCTGTTGTCTTTGCAGACACAGTATTTAGAGTCAGCATAACCTTGAAGAACGTACATAGTATATAAGAACGATGATAATACACGGGATTTAGAAGAGCCTTTCTAATGACTCAAGGTCACTGTAGAAAGGGAACAAACTGGGGACAAGCAAGACACAAAGAGATGATTTAAGACGGAAGCATCATAAGAGGAAGATTCCGTGAAAATGCGTATTTTTTTTTCTTTCTACGTAAACTGTTGAATGGGGAGGTGTCAACAACAAGAGAAGGTGAAGAGATGCCAAACAACAAATTGCTGGCAAATTAGGGGTCACCAAGCAAGAGGTGGTTTCCTTGGATGGTAAAGTGTAGGACTAATTAAAAGGATTCATGTGAACAGGCAGTGGAGTAATTGTTGCCCTCCTTACTTTGATTTGGCTGGTGCTGAGCTGTGTTTAATCAGAAGCAAAGCCCTGTGTTTTGACTGAGCCTCCTCCAGCCAGAGCAACCGCTTAGTCTTGAGTAGGAGTCCCAACGAGAGTTAAACGAAACGGCCGTGTCTTTCCCAAACCAAAGAACGGCAGTCGTTCAGTTCCTGGAATGACAGCATGCCTGGATCTGCTCGGAGGCTGTGGACGGGCTCTGATTAAAGGCGGAGTGAAAGGGTGAGAGTCCAGGGACGTTAGACGGCAGCCAGAAACCACGGCCGCGTGCCATGAGTCTGAGCCAGGCGGGGAGGCTGGATTATCATCAGCGACATATTCTAACCTGTTCCCCTATTAAAAGATAATAGCTGTTTCTGATAAGGTTTCTTTGTTTTGGGGCTAATCGGTTCCCGTTACAAATGCATAGACCACAATTTACCCGTGGTAGTAATGTGTGTGTGCGTGTGTGTGTGTGCGTGTGTGTCTGTGTGTGTATGTGTGTGTGTGTGTGTGCGTGTGCGTGCGCGTGCGCGTGTGTGTGTGTGCGTGTGTGTGCGCTTACAGTAATTGAACAGTGTTTACCGTCGGTCTCGGGGCGGTAAGCCCTGCGGAGCGGTTCACCAGGTGAAGGGAGAACAAAAGGCCAACTGTCGAGTGGCAACCTCCATTGTCCACCTCCGCGTTTTACACCAACCAGGAGACAAAGGGACAAGACGAGTCCGTCCTGAACCAATTGATCGGACCGAGGTCAACTCTCGTCGGCATGAGTTTTACACGTCGGCTCTGGAGCAGGAATGGCATTTGGTTTCTATGACAAGCCAGCGGAGGCCGATCAGAAAGGGCAACCCTCAAGGAATCTCTTTTGTTCCTCGCCATTCTTTTCAAATGTCTGCCATTACGTCCCCCTTTCTTGCCTACTGCTTATTATGCTGGTTTTGTGAAGATGAATACATGTGGCAGATGCTTTGTGAAATCCGTCTGTGACTAATATGCTGATGATGGGTGGAAAAAAAAAATTATGAAAGGGCTGGCAATCATATCAAATTTTACAGAAATAATCTGTTAGCCACATGAAACAAAAACGTCAAAACCAGTATACAATTTCCCTTTAACGTCCTTTGTAGCATGCAAAGGGAGGGAACTCTGAAGTTATTTTTATCCAACCCTTTACAATAAAATGGCTTTTGCTGTAGAAAAAACCTGAGTGCCTCAACTGCTTGGCTCTGAGTGATACGTCAAGCAGTCCATTGTTATCTCCATGGCATAAATTGGCTACAACCAATTTGAAGAGGTGAGCTCTCATCGTCTGACAAAGAATACCTTCATCCTACCTATGTTCATGCCCATTTCACCGTCCGACTCGTGCTTCCAAAACGTGTCTGGTTACTTCCCATGCCTTTGTTGTTCAACCTGTCTCACAGGCTGGGGATTTCCTTTTCGCTTGGGTACCCCTCACACTGACCCCTCTGATCTCTCAGACAAGTGCAGTACATTTTACCCACGGTTTACATTTAGCTAGTGACCAGGTTCTCTGCATACGAAAAAAAAAACATTTCTTGGTTTCTCCCTGGCTGTTTTACCATGCTACGAGAACAAGTTGCAATTGGGCTGTATTTCTAAATCCAACACTTTCTCGGCGCCCATCTGTTTCCAGTCATTTGTCATAGCCATGAACAATCATGAAGGGATAAGAGTCCATCCATCCATTAGCTTTACTGCTTATCCTGTACAGGGTCACGGAGGGGCTGGAGCCTATCCCAGCAGACACAGGGCGAGAGGCAGGGTACACCCTGGACAGGTCGCCAGTCTATCACAGGGCCGACGGGACAAGATTTTATGTAAAAAGAAATAATAAAAAAAGAGACGCCATTCATTTTATATTTTTATATTGCTGCCGAGCATGACGGATCTCAGTGTGAATCACTGTGTTTTAGGTGTCAGCGCTTTGAAAGAAGTCTACCTCGACACGGGGCTACCCTCGCCACTTCCCAGGGGCCTGAGTGTCTGAAAATAGCCACGGGGTAAAAAAAAGCACGGACGAGGCAGACAGCCTGTAATTTCAGCCGCGCGCCAAAGCCAAGGTATAATGGGAAAGCAGTGGAAGCCGCGAAATGCCTGCATCTCGCCGTTAGAACACTATTGTCCGAGCACTCTAAACTCAAAATGACTGTGTTTAGACTGTCATTGTCGGAGAGGCTCCGCGGCGCCTGGCGGAACGCGGCGGCGGCGGCAGAACCCGGCGGCTCCGACCTGACGTCCACGGCCTTCTCACCGGGGGCCCTCCTCTGAGCAACAGGCACGAGGCAACCCCAGACGCCGCCGAGCGGAGCCGGTGATTGAGGCGCCTCTGTGCCGCGCGAGGGGAAGAGGAATGAGACTTCGGCGCTCTTAGTCGGCGCTGCTCCCCCCGGTCTCGCCGTGCTCAATCCATTTATCATCTCAGGGAAAGGACTGAGGGGATGAGAGAGGATCCTGAATGAGGAGGACAGGCACCGTAGTGATAAAATTGCTTTTGCGCACGTGTGCGTGCGCGTGCGTGTGTGTGTTGGTGTGCACTTGTTAATGTGCAAACCGCTGATTGTGTGATTGAATGTACGTCTGCGTTTCTCCTCTGCTCTCCACGTAGATGGGGGTAATTTGCGTGCGTGCGCGCAGGCCGGGGCTTTAGCGGTAATGCTAGCCGTGTCCAGCCTCGCCAGGGCGATCGGACAGGAAGGGGGGGGGGGGGGGGGCGGATGGAGACGGAGTCAAAGTAATGAAGTGAGGTGTGGAAGGAGGCAGAAACATAGGGCACGCCGGCAAAGGAGGAAAAGTTGCCTGTCGGCACTAAGGGGCCTGTTACCTCATCGCCCTCCCACTCCAGCAACCCACCCACCCACCAACCCACCCCCTGTGTCTCCTGTTTGTCACCTGACAAATGGCCTGGCCTGTGTTGAACTCCCTCGCTCTCCACCAGCCCCAGCCAGGGACACGCCGCCGCCATCCCCCCCCCCCCCCGCCCACCCCCTTCCATGGTCCGGCTTGTTTTGGTGCCACGGTGGAGGCGCCTGACCAAAGCCTCTCCGTCACGCGGCTCGCCTCCACTCCCCGAGGTGGCCGCAGGAGAAAGAGGCTGAGGCAGCCGCGAAGGAGGAGCGCAGAGGGAGGGCACTCCGCGGGGGGTAGCGCGCTACGTCACACCCCGGCGGATCTCCCCCGGCGGCACGTCGAAGCGCGAGGCGGCGTCACCGATTGAAAGTGCGGCCGCCGCACGTCGATGCTTCAAAGATTCGAAACAGCGTTTGTGAGCGGCCGTTCTCCCACGGACGCTAGTTGTGTTGTCAAGACAGTCATGTTCACTGTGGGCAGAACAGCCCGGGGGCAGGCCACCCCTGACCTTCCCCACTGCGCACAGAGGTCACCCAAGGTCACGATCAATAAGTCATTGCAGCGGGTGGGGAGAGAAAGGAAAATAAAGGAGTGGGGACGGAGTGCGAGACCAATATATAAACGAAAGGAACGACGAAGGAAAGATAGGGCCGCGCGGGTGGGGGGAGGCCGAGAGAGAGAGAGAGAGAGAGAGAGAGAGAGAGAGAGAGAGAGAGAGAGAGAGAGAGAGAGAGAGAGAGTTAGAGACAGAGAGGGAGACGAGCAGGGAGCGAGACACAGTGTGAGAGTTGAGGCTGGTGAATCACTCAGTCTTAGTGGGCAGCGGTGATGTGCGAAGGCAGAGTAACTCGACACACGCTCCTTAACTGGATTAGGGATGCCACCCTCGGGGCAGCGGCAGACTTAGCGCTCTTATCTCAGACACACACATAAACAAAAACACTATTTTTATCAGTCTCCTCAGTGGGGGGAACGGAGTTGGGACACAGTTGAGATGGCCGGGATAAGGGGCTGAAAAAGGGAGTAAATAGGATATTGTGATGCCGAACGCGACGGGAAAGGATATTGGCGGCGATGCACAAAGGGAAGGAATGCCGCGCCGCTTTCCAGACGTGACCGAGTTGGTTGTTCTCAAATTTGTTGTGAAACCTTTAAACAGATGTCGGTCCGTCCTGGGCTCTGGCAGTTGGCAGTGTTTCCACCGACTCGGTGGAGCCAAAATGTGCACTTCAAACGCAGTCTGTGCACGCCCGTTCATTATGCCGTTTGTTTGCCTGTTAGTGCATCGATGCGTACGCCGTTGGCGTGTCTATGCGTGCATGTGTCCTACAAGTGTGTGCGTTCTGTACATGCAGGTGTGTGTGTGTGTGTGTGTGTGTGTGTGTGTGTGTGTGTGTGTGTGTGTGTGTGTGTGCTTGCAGGCGGGGGCATTTTGGAGTGTTTTTTATAAACGTGTGTGTGTGTGTGTGTGTGTGTGTGCGTTTGTGCGACGGTGTCCACTGCATCTCGACCACTGTGTGTTTGTGTTGGGTGGCTGCAGGTCCAGACTGGCTGATTTCCATGTGAACTGCCTGGTGACTCAGCACACTGTGAGCAGCTGTCCCAACGAAGACAACTACCAGGCCTGCCTGGCCTCCTACGTTGGACTCATCGGTGAGTACAGGCTGTGTGTGTGTGTGTGTGTGTGTGTGTGTGTGTGTGTGTGTGTGTGTGTGCGTGTGGTACATAAGGTCTAAGAGGCCATAATAACGATCCAAACACTGCTGATTGTATCTCCTTAAATGTGGATCTCTTCCTACACTTCATCTTCTGGATGACAGGTAAAGACAAACAGGGCAGACTGTGAGTGTGCGATGTGAGTGTGCGCGTGTGCGCGCGTTGAGTGAGGGAGGGAACACGGACTGCGTGCACACGCTGGTCTGCTATCTCTTCAGCACATTGGACACCAGTGCCGGTGAAAGTGACAAGCGGGGCGCGGAGGCTTTACTTAATTAAAACATTTAATGACCATCTGTTTGCTCATGGTAAATGCTCTTCAAATAGTGCACGGGAAAATTGGCTCAGCAAATCATCCCCCCCCCCACCCCCCCATCTCTCTCTCTCTCCACACTAGTGGACGCTTGATAAGAGCGCTTCGTAGCACTCTGCATACCGAGAAGGTGCACAACGGGAACTCTTAAAGGCTGGTTTCCGTTTGACTCTGTGTTCCGAGTGGTAGCATTCACCACACAGCCACCACCCCCCCCCCCCCCTTTTTTTCTCCCTCATATATTTTGGAGCGCGATACAAAATCCCATTTCGCTTGTCACAACGCTTTGAAGTGCTTGCTAGAAATGCCTTGGTCAGTGCGGCTCCTCTGACGGGACGCATTCCGCACATCTAAAGCCCACCCTGTCCACCTTAGCAGAGCCTTTTAGAGCCTCACCTGAGTTCTCTGCCTCCCATTTGCAGGCACTCACCGTCCGTATACCGTGCCCACGACTAACATCCCTCCATAACGCCGGCTCCAGATGTACTCTTTCAAAGTGAGCGAGAGTCCATTACTGTGCATTAGGGATGTGTACGTGTTGGCCTCATGTGTGCTGTGTTCTCCCCCCTCCTACAGGGACCGACATGACCCCGAATTACGTGGACGGCAGCTACAGCAACTGGACCGTCTCCCCGTGGTGCACCTGCAAAGGGAGCGGCAACCAGGAAACCGAGTGCCACGACTTCCTGTCGGACTTCACCGACAACACCTGCCTGAGTGAGTGGCGGCAGGGCTCCGGCGCCGAGCGAACACGCGGGTTATTACCGACGCGGGGTCCAGGGGTTGTTGAATATTGATGGCCACCTCAGCCGCGCTTGCCGCTGTGGCCGGGGGAACGAGGGAGCGCCGGAGTCTAATGCATCTTTAATGTCTCAGAGTCAGAGTGTGTGTTTTGTGTCCTGGAGGGAGCCTAATGAGATAAACCGTGTGATGTTGTGGTTCCACTGGATGGCGGATCAAGTTGTTGGGGGGGGGTGAACCTTGGTCGTAGTGCCACGTCGACGCTCTTTCCTCCCCAGCGGATTCGCGAGTGCATGCCGAAGGAGAAAACGTTAACGAAGGAATAAATGAAAGAGTGAGCGAGGCAGGGAGTGAGTGGACACACAAGCAGCATGATGAACAAAGGGTCGTTTGAATGAAGCCTCAGTTCATTCCAAATTGTTGATTTTTCGGGGACTCGTGCCATTTTAATGTGACTTTCAATGGCCTCCAATAATGTTCAAATTGGATACAAGGACATTTCATTTATATCAGCCTTATTCTTTGGAACCCATCATATTTGAATTTGAAAGCCGCCACTCGCATGCCTCTGCCACGTTCCGTTTATCCTTTATCCTTCGACGAGAGGGAGACGGCACGCGCAGAAAGGAATTTCACACCTGGGAAAGAGAGCGGAGCCAAAAGGCACACGGTCCCAGGTGATGGAATAGTTAGCGCAGAAGCTCCTCCACGGTTTCACTTAGCAGTCGTATCTGTTTCCGTCGCCGTCGCCATGAGGCGTGCAGTGTCACCGGCGCTACAAGACACCGACGCCTCGAACATGTTCCATTGTGTGGGTAATGCTTTCAGACCGTCTCAATAGATTGCTGGGTGCTGTTTTCGCTGAGTCGGCGAGATGAGGGATGAGGCCGGGGAGCTGAGGAGGCGTCTTGGAAGAGGAAGAACACAAAATGCAGCATCTCCTCTTTGCAGTTCGAGGGGGGGGGGGGGGGGGGTAAACGGCCAACGATGGAGCTTTACAAGAACGGGGGAGGATGTACGACAAAAGCCTCTACACGAACACTGATACATTCCTTACACATCAGGCAAATCAGATTTCCCAGCCCCGGCTCCCTTGGACTCCCTCTCGTTCTCCCCTGCAGGTGACAGCGATAGGAGGTTGCCCCAGGGGTGTATGAAAAGAAACCTCTCTGGCGTCATTAAAGAATGGAATGGCTGTCGGCAATGAGCTTAATCACTCGGCGGAACATTCCGGTGCGGGTAAAGCAACCGTCGGCTCACGAGGCCCCCCAGCCAACTCTGCTGATTTATTAGCCGGCATACCTCTTGGGGTGGTAGGGGGGGTGGTTGGTATAAACTAGACCATACCCAGACCAAACAGATGCATAAAAGACCATCTCTCGGCGGAGCTTGGCTTCTTTATGGCCGACGTGAACGTTTTCAGTGTGGCATGATATGGATTGTGTTCACTGGGCTTTGTTTGGCCAGTGTGACCAGTCCTTGACTGTTAATATAGAACAGGCAGTTATCACGGTGTGTGGTGGGCGGTATGCATGTGTGTGTTTGTGTGTGTGTGTGTGTGTGTGTGTGTGTGTGTGTGTGTGTGTGTGTGTGTGTGTGTGTGTGTGTGTGTGTGTGTGTGTGTGTGTGTGTGTGTGTGTGTGTGTGTGTGTTTGTGTGGGTTTCGAAGGACGGACTTCTGTGTGAGTCGGTGTGCTTGCGGTCTGCATCCCTCACATCTTGTCCTTTGTGGAAGGCGAAAATGCCAGCTCTCCATTGTTTGAGCCACATCTGAATCTGAACAGTCCCATAAATCTATTCAAAGTCGTCCCTGCGCACTGACCTTATAATGGAGGTGGTAGCCAAGCAATTACACGGTTTGCCTTCTTTCTGCCTGAACAGAAAGAAACACGCGTTGTTTTTGAACTGGACGAGCAGAGTGAAAAGGTACCGTGGTACCCTGTTTGCTTCCAACTATCGGTAAAGCTGACCAAGGATGGGTTTGTCACACACACGCAGACACGCACTAACTAAATCACAGGCCAATACACAAGCGCGCACACCGACACACACACACACACACACACACACACACACACACACACACACACACACACACACACACACACACATCCCCCTCTGAAGTATTCTGCTTTGTTGCTCCCTCTATGAGCTCATTTATTTGCTTTTAAAAGATTCCATCTCCCAGTGTGTGTCTGCTGGATACTTACTGGCAAACAAATAGTGGCTCATCAACTTGAGTGCAGACATTAGGCCTCAATTTGTTTGCCTTGTTGTTGTCAATTGACCAAAAATGGGTCTTGTGACTTAAAAGGTTTTTTGCGAGGCGGCCTTTAGATTCAAGGACATTGAATGAAGATGCCTTTGTCTGGAAATCTCTCTTGATCCTTAAAGCCTTTAGATGAGAGAGATATTATCATCATTACAATGATTTGTTTATTTGTCAAAATACAGCTGTAGAAAGTTCCGGTGGGATCCCGCGTAACGGCCGAGAAACCCGCTTTGAACAGAACAAAAACTCTGATAGCCCCCCAGTTAGGGAGTTCCCAGGGGAAAGTATATATTGTTCCCTCTCCTGGTGCCGAGTGGAGCGAGAGAAACAACTTCCTCCCCCAGGCCACGGCGGCCACAGATTGGGCAGCGGCCCAAGACATCGACTTAGAGCTGTCTGTCCGGGGCTCTCTGGTCGCACGGCCACCGGTCCATTCAATGACTCGACATGTTCTTCCCCTGCAGGAAATGCCATTCAGGCCTTTGGTTATGGAATGGACGGCGGCGGCCACAAAGAGGAGCCTGTGACGGCGGCGGCGGCGGCGGCGGCGGCGCCCTCAGAGAAGCCGGGCCCGGCGACGTCCCACGGCCCCAACGACATACCGCAGAACCCCGAGGACAACGGACCCACGATGGTAAGGAGCCCGCTGGACAGCTATGGCCGAAGCTGAGCTCATCTAGAGGGACACCCTAATGGCATCGACGGCTTTTACTGTGACACACAGGAGCAGACGGTCAGCAGAAAGCTAAGCTAGAGGTTTACATGTATGCGGCATCAGAACGCAACACTAGATTTATTTGTATTTTAAGTGATCTGAAATGTAAAATGGAATCGAGTCAACTGATGAATGTAATGTAATTCTGAACATGGTCTCCTGCTAATGACTTCGGACCCATAGTGTCACAACACACTTTTTGGTGCATGTTTTTTGGCAAAGTGTAACTCCAAATATGTCTCATGGATATTTTGATTCCAATCACATTCTCACTCGTCATGCTTGTTGAAAGCGTCTAGGAGCTAATTGGAGGCAGCTCTTGAGGTGAAGAAGATAAGCTCTGCTACGCCCCAACCAAGATGATGACACGGGCAGGAAATATTTTAGTTCACATTATTCAATAGGAAGATCGGGTGGGGTGGGGGTGGGGGGGGGGGGGGGGCATGGAAACGAGACACTGAAACTGGCCCTGGGCCTGATTCAGTCAGGCCTGCTAAACTGCCAACTGCTTTCTGGTACCGTGTTGGATAGATCAATCTTTCTGTTAGTTTATCTGCTAGCTGTTGAGCTTGATTTGTTTCCACGCCAATATACCGTTGCTATGTTCTGAAGAAAGGCATTAATATGTTTGGCTTTTTGCACAAGACTAATGGTGCTTCTGACGTTTCTAGGAGAGCCAGTTAATAGGTGACACAGAGTCTGTCGTTGGTTTCTGGAAGAGCTGTTGTCACCAGGTTTTAATGAAAATTACAGGAAATACACACAATGTTTTCGGAGTGCAAAACTTATACAGGAAAGGCTGTTTGCATCATTTCCAGGAAGAGACTCACATTAACATGTCATATTCTAAGTAATTCCCGCTCATCCTAACCCATTAAACGGTCATCTCCAATGGCGTTTGCATTGTTCTCCATGCGAGGCGTGATTGTGTCGGAGACAGCAAATTAATACCTTAAAAATGGTGCGCGAGCAAGAATTAATGAACAAGCCTCAGTGATAACAATAACAGTAGGAGGGTAGAGAGGGAGTACGAGGAGGTGGGGAGGGAACGGCACGGTGGAATTGCTTTCTCCAAAGGTTCTGTGTGTATGTCAGTATTGATGCACCGCTCAGTGCCTGCCTTGCTGCAGCGCAATGCTTAATTTATTGTAAAAATGGTAAATAGGAAACAATGAGACGTGTGATTACTCAAGCAGGAAGTTTATAATTAGAGAGGGAGCCGGTGGGGACATTTTGGGCGGCCCCGCGCTCGCCGGCAACTATAGCTCTGCAATTAAAACTTGTCAAACTTTCATGGTAGATAAATTGGAGGAGGGCTGTTGATATGAGTCCTCTTGGCTGAAGACGAGGCATGCAAATCTCATGACAGCCACGGAAGACCACACAATAACATTATCACACACACACACACACGCCCGCACCCACACAAGCACACACTCTGGTGGTTAGCAACGCTGTGCACCACAGGTCATTATCAGGTTCATTGGTGGTGTATTATTCTGCATAGCTGCTGATGGCTCGATGGATTGATCCTTCCCCTGGCACTTGAAGAATCTGGAGTGGCTTCACACTAATGATACCCATGGTGGCTCAGAGTGGGATTAGCTAGCTTTACTCAAGCTTACTGGAGTTTGCTTAGAGATAGCTGCCTTTGCCTTTATGTCCACTGGACGTCCCCTCAATGTGACAAAAAAAAGGCACAGATCTTTATAAAAGCCAAAGACGGAGGGAGTTACCCTCCTCTCCGTCTATGACTTTGTGTGCATAATTTGAGTTTATTTGAGATTTCAAAAACAATCAATGACTGGTTGCAGTCTGCATAGTTTGACTAAGGAAATAACTGGCTCACTGTGATATCTTTGTTGTTCCATCAGCGTGGGTCCTGCAGATAAGTGGGCTTGTGTATCTTCCAGTGCTGCCCAAGCCTCAGTTGAAAATAATGGCCTTTGGAGATTAGAGATTCTTTTTAACAAAACATAGCAAAACACAGCTTCAGTTAAGTGTAGTTATTTTTCTTGAGGTACGCAAAATACAAAATCTAAGTGGACTGCTGATTATGAAAATAACCCCCTCTTCAAAAGTTGATATGTGCCCGAGTACCCTGACCTGGCAGGGCCATGTGTTGATTTTCAGCCCAATTGAATGTACAGTAATTGATTGCGGACAAACCGAAGCGAACGCAGGATTGCTCAAAAACTAGCCCTGGGAGAAGAGTATCCGCCATGCTCTACTATTGGAAAGAAGCTTAATCAATACTAAGTGCAGTAGTACTCATATGTTCACATTCAACCTCTGTGACTTTTTCCCCTATCCTTAACCACTTTAGGCAATGTGTGTGCATGTGTATGTGTGCGTGGGTATGTATGTTTTATGTATGTGTATTAGTGTGGCTGTAACCTCCCCCTCCCATTCCCTGTGTCAGTCTGTGGACTGTGTGTAACTGCATGTGTGTGTGTGTGTGTGTGTGTGTGTGTGTGTGTGTGTGTGTGTGTGTGTGTGTGTGTGTGTGTGTGTGTGTGTGTGTGTGTGTGTGTGTGTGTGTTGGGTTGTTGTTGTGTTTGGGCAGATAGCGGCTGTGGACAGAGATCTGGACTCATGTCAACAGTCTGCTGCCACACATCACTGCACCTGCTAATTAATTGGCTTTTAGTTGCGGATGTGTTTGCTGCATTGTCAAGCAACCGATTGTTTTTTTGGCAACTGTCAGTTAACCATTTCTCTCTGCGGTCACGCAGTGCACGTCGGCAAAGCTCGACGACTCCTGCATGTTCTTGTTAATGTTGGATCCACGACATTCTCTTGCTACTAAACTGTTTGAAAATATGTCTGCCCGTTTATTCGATCCTTGACCATTTTTCAAGTTCCATAATTAATTCCCCACCCGAGGGAGTGATTGCCCTGGAGCCACTCGTGTCTTCCGATGAGGTGCTAGCAGATAAGATGTGACTGAACGTATTCTTCGCCGTCAGGGAAATGGACCAAAGGGCAATATCTCTTAACGGTTACATATGGTGAGACGAGGTGACGGGATGGAGGCCACCATGTTTCGTGATGTCCCTATCTGTTTATGTGCAGTTATACTGCTGCGTGTGTGGTAATGTGGCGCCCCAGCGAATCGACTGCGATCGCACGGTGGCAAATGGTTTCGCTAGGTGTTGAAAATTGAAAAGCAAACAAATTTATGGAAAAGCAAATAATAAGGCCATCGCCGTTTTCAGCATTCCAGCGATGTGGCTCTCTAGGGGTGTCGACTGTAATATCTGGAGCAGAGTGTTCTCACCACTGTTAGTCTTAATGGGCAGCAGACTGCAGGGCACTGCATACGTTTTAGCCGCAGCAGGCTCTGAGACCAGGGTTCGAAATCACTGTGAGGGGATGCAGTATCAGTGTACAGGTTTCCGTCAAACTATTCAACAGGGCACCCAAAACCATCGTCCTTGACAACTGACCACGTTTACTACATTTTTGTTAAGGTTTCATCAGAGACAAGCTGTACATTTAGTTATTTTCCTCTCAGGATAAAATGCTAAAATGTGTGTTTTTTTTCTAATTATAATCCGTTCTAGCTGGAAATACACAGGGCGTTTGAAGGAAGCTTTCTCGCCCCTGCCAAACTGAAGCAAAGACTACACCCAGACAGCGTTAACTTGGACCATATTTCACATATCAAACCATTTTATGCATCAAAGATTTTCCTTGGTCTTGAAGCTGCGGTGGCTACGTGTTGTTCTTGTGTCTGTCTGTTAGATTCCGCTAAATGCCAGTGGAGGAGTGCGTGAGTCACAGCTAACCTTTTACATGTCTGTCTCCGTCTCCACAGAATGTGGTGACGCCCATCGTTAGGAGTGTAGGCTCTACGGCACCCGAGGAAAACCCTGATGACGGGGCTGCCTGCCTGGCTGCCAGCGTCTGGGCCGTCGTGCCCGGCCTGGCTCTAGTCCTGGCCCTGGCCCACCACGCCCTATAGACACTGCCTGGGGGAAGAGAGGGGGACCTTCACCCTGCTGACCACTCAACCAGAGCAGGGCCTGAGTCCTGGTCAGACCTTTAGGAAGAAGGGAAGGGAGTTAATTAATCCATTTGGACATCTCAAACTGAAATTCTTGTTTACTTTTGGTGTATCATTTTTGGGCTGTGGAGGACCATGGGGATGCGGGGTGTGGCTCTATAAAAGACTCCTGCTTGAGAGGAGCCCCGGAGGCCGGTTGCTGTGACTTTGTCTCCTCCCCTGCAGCAGCGACGGAGAGAGACACGGGAGAAAGCCCAACGCATCACGTCAAAGACTTCTGCAATGTTTCCATGACGAGGGAAGAAAAGAGAGAGAGAGAGGGGTGCAGGGAGGGAGGGAGGGAGAGGGAGGGAGGGGGGGGGGGGGTTTGGCGCAAAAGGAGATAGAGGAGTCTGTCTAAAAAGAGAGATTGGAGAGCAAGGGGTAGGGATGCATATCTTCTGTCAGTTCACTTTTTCGTCTTGAAATAGTGCTGGACTGGCTGCTCTCCTGGAGACAGGCCACTGAAGAACATAAGAGTTTTGTCAGATCAAGAAGGATTCCTGTCCGTCTCTTCAGCAGTGTCACATCTAAACTCGAATTAATGTAATAAGTGTTTATACAGTAACCGTGACCATACTCTGCAGTGCAGTGCAGCTCTTTAATTTGACGCGCTACGACAATTTGTTTCTCCAGCTTTCAAAGATGTCGGCTGGTTCTAATTGGAATTGAGTTGCGATGTGTGGGTGTGGGCTTCTTTGGCCTGCACATGTGAATAATTCTTGGTGTACATATTTAAACTGATTTCTTTTATGGATCCAACGTTATCTACCTTAGTGATCAGTGCAAGTTTTAAGTCGGTATTATGTCTGAAACACAAATTATGTCAGTGAGTACTGTTGGAAAGCCTTCATTATCTGTGTTTATATTTGTCAATACTGGTTTGATCATATTTAAAGAATGTACTATACAGGGAGGGGGGATTAAAAGAGCTTCATTTGCTTGGAAAGAAATTGCCTGTGTGTATCATAGTGTGTGCTTTGTATACGGTGCAAATACATGTGGCCTTACCAACTGGTTAACCTTGTACATAGCAAAGTGTGGTGTCCTCATTTCTCTATATTTTCTTTTGTTGTCCTGACATGTCATTTTACCATCAATGTTTTTCAAAACGTCAGGCAATCATGCTACTTCAAACATGTCACATTGAAACACAGACGTTAATCAGTTCTGAAAGTGTGCTATTACGTCTAGACAAATGATCCTTTTTGGCTTAAGAAGCTGAGTTCTGGTGTTCTTCTACGGGGCATATAGGAATGGAACAAACCAACACCACTATTTCACTTGTGTTTATGTCAACAGAGGGCAAGGTTTGTTACTGCAGTGTACCTAGCCACATATATATCCATGTCTGTATTCCAGGCCCCTCTGGTGATGCTGTCCGTGGGGAGCTCCACCACAGCCGTTTACCGCAAAACACACTCGCCGCCTACAGCTTCTGTACACTCTGCCAGGCTGTCGACGTTCACCCAATTAATCAGACTTTTGATTCGTCAGTTTGTTGCTGAGTTTTCGGATGACATTATGCCGCAGAGTGAATAATTATGGGCTGGCTGTGGACTCTACAAAAGGCCATCAAACTGGCCAAATAAATTTAGACTTTTGACATGGTGTGAATGTAAATAAACTGGCAAGAAAAATTGACCACACGCTTCGTCCGGGAGGGTAAAGCTGAGAGGAAAGAGAAGGGATCAGCATTTCTTGTAGGGCTAAGGTAATTTATGCAGGGAAAAAAAACAACTATTTAGAAATGCAGCCGGAATATGATATGGCACCACATGGCCAGTGTTTAAGCACAGCAGGGTAACCTTAAAAAGAAGTGGAATGAAGTAGGTCTGGAGGGAAAAGTAAACTGTGGCAGTAGAGCTTTAAGGGAAGGGCTTCAGAATACACAAAGCCTAGGATGTTACGGTTATTTCTGTGTGCAAGCATACAATTTATTGAAACGGGGACCGAAGGGTAGTCAAGTGTTTGTGTGCAAAGAATCTCAAAGCAGAAATGTGCTGGAGGTGCTTTTTTTTCTCTTTTAAAGAGTACTGCTGGAGTCCAGTTTGTTGCCTTTCTTTAATACATAACAGGAAAGGATGAGGGGGGGGGGGGGGGGGGGGGGTGGTGGAGGGTGGAGTTTTAGGGCCCGGGAAAAAGAAAGCGGCAGGTTGCTGTGCGTTTCACACTTGATTAATGAGCCAGTGGGATGATGGCTCTTATCAACACTGCACACATGGCGGGGAGAGGAAAAAGGTTTACTAGGCGAGGAAGCCTCCAATCACAGCCAGCTCCCACTGCCTTCCCATCATTCCACTGCTCTCGGACACCTACCTGTGTGGGGACGTTTCTCTATGGTGCTGGGGAATTGCCCGTTGCAGACTGTGTGAGAGATAGTGACTACTGTACCTGCAGCCTATCATCTGAGTTTATCTATAGGCTACCACAATGTACTAGAGCAATTAAGCACAATACTAATAAAACAAACTGTGTATTACAATATTACTTAGTTTATTTTATTCACTTTTTTTCAGCTGTGAAAATGGAACACACCCACACAGACATGTTAAGAGTCGCACAATGTGTATTAATTTTGAAATTAGGATCCTTTATTAAACTAAATGGGAAAAAGATAGTTACTTCCTAATAGTTTGTATGACCAGCAATTAATACATAGTCTGTGAACGGCTCACAGTTGTTCAGAACTGTCTTTGCGAATAGCAGAACACAATTGAGGAGAAAAGACAGCTCAGGTTATTGGAGAAATAAAATGTATGAAGCCAGTTTTCCCATTGGCACCACCAGTACTTGCTTTCTCCTGCATAATGCACACATATTACCGTAAGGCGAGCTCATATTAATATAAAACGGAATTTTATGGGAACTTTCTGCCTTAAGTCTTTCTGCTAAATCAGTTTTCAATGGTTATACTTCTGTAAAAGGATTTAGTCATGACATTTAGAGTTGAGGTGTAAAAATGAACAAAATAAAAAAACTATAAAAAGTTGTAGAGAATCAAACTAGAACACTGTTATTTTCTTTCTTTTATATTTAAGTATAGGCGGTGTTGTCTGGGGATCGAGTGGACAGCGCTATTGAACCAGACCACTTGAGATGTAATTCCCTGCTTCGCTGAAGAAAGCGTGGACATTTCTATGGTGGAGGGGCTTTCAGAGGCTGGCAGAGCTATGAAACAATCATCTCCAGATTCGGCCATGGCGGCTGACTTTGACTGCGTCATCCTCACCACCCGCAGTCTCTCACATGCGGGACGGTTATTAATGGAGCCGTCATATCCAGAGATGAACATCTGTAATGAAATTTCGCGCGTCTTATTGGATTTGGTGATGGGATCCTTGGATTTCTCGCAGCTGTTGCGTGTGCCTTTATTGCACGGCCTTTACCACCAGAGGAAGGCTCCTGGAGCCGCAAGCTCGCAGAGTTATTGTGCTCACAATAGGAAACAGACTAAAAGAGTTTCTAAACCCAGTGCCTCTGCTGTATGATTCTGTTCAGACTCAAGTTAAATGTTGACAATTGAATCATACGGAACCAAATTATGTTAGGCCTAGTGTTATTTACACAAACGCAATATTCTCATAAGGAGCGGAAGGAAAGAATATATACGCCCCTATTCCCCCAAAGAGCATGGCAGTGGCTGCTGCAGCCAAACAAGGGCTTCTGTGCTCTCTATTGTGTCAGGGTGGGGACCAAAGTCAGCATGGGACAGGAGACTGAGCAAGCAAATTGTTTTGGTTGACAATATTCTCCCATTAAGGTGTATGTGACAATATTCTCCCATTCACCTATAACCCAACGAACAGACGAGAAAGTAGAAGAAAAGAGTTCATAAATTTCAAGTAAGCTACTATTTTGGTGTAAATAAATCCATCTGTGCACAATTCAATTCAAGTCCAGGATATACCGTTAGGCCATGAGCTTCTGACTGAGTGAGTTGAAAGAGAAAAATGAAAAGGAAGCCGAGGTAAGAAGACCGCACCACCCCATCAGTAAGACACGGGAAAATCCACACGACAACTCTGCTCATCTTGCATGCAAAATGCTGCCTAAGTTTTGTTACGACAAGGTTGCTTCTATGTTGCAGAATGAGAGAGTGCTGCGTTACGATGCACGAGTGCTGCGTTACCAATGCACGTGCGGACCACAGCAAGAGTTAATTTTATCTGCACGGATGGTGACAGGCGCTTTGCAGTAACTTCCATTACCTTGTCCACCTCTCAGCCAAGCACTTTGCTACATATTGGAGATATAAACAAAGTGAAAGACTCCTTATGCCTCCTGCCAGCAGGGATATCCACCGTCAGTTCGATTCGAAGATTGTTGCCTGCTAGGGAAATGCAGCCATTAAATGTCCTTATGGTGTACTGTATAGGTAAACTTTATGGAGCCAAGACGATCTGTGAGTGGATTCGAAAGTGTGTGGGTGTGGGGTGTGTGACGTGGATCGCTTTGATCGAAATTGTCTGGGTGCTCAAGTCACCACTTCTGAGCGTTTTCCAATTTTTCCCCCCATCTTTATTTGCAGGTCACAATTCTCTCTTGTGGGCATGGGTTTGCTAGATTAAAAAGTTGCTGTTTTACCAGTTGTGTTGAAGCTGTTTTAAAACAGTTTCTGCCCGTTTTGATTCTTAGAGTTCTATAAATGAGCAACCCTTCACAGGCCCCAAGTCTCACTGTGGACTTGTGCAGACAGTGCTGCACTGTACATACCTCCATGTCAGCAGTCTCACGCTACCATCATATTTACATGGCCTGTACATATTCCATCATAGCGTCTGCGCAAAACTAATGACTGAGAAGGCTTTGAAGCCCGATCTTCAATAAGGCGGCATCACGGATTTAAAGCCCCAAATGGCCAGCTTGTGTTTTCAAAGGTCATCAGAAAAACAGTTTTCTGTGTATGAACTAAAAACAACAACATATTAATATACAATAGACTTACATTACTGAGGGACCCCCCAATTCATTGCACCTCTTCTTTCCACCTTTTCTTGCTTATTGAGAGCAAGTGAACTGGTGAGAGAGTGATTCACCCTGCCGAATGAACTCCTGCATGACTTGCTACCCCTGGACCAATTAGAAAATTACACAGGATATGAAATACTGTACGCTGGTGCTTCATCAATTACTGTAAAACGGAGTATTTCGCTGCTCCAGCAAACCTGCCGTAGTGCTATTGCTACGGCTGCTGGTGGTTATTTATGCCCCCCTGTTAGCAGTCACATCAGAACCAATGCAGCAAACAATATTAATTAATTATGATGAGATATAATATTGAAGTGCTCTGCAAAACCAAAAATACTGACAAAACTTATGGGGTTTGGATTCACATGAAAGTAGCTGAAACCCTAAAGGAATTAAATCAAAGCAACGACGGAGAAGGCTGCCCAACTAACTCAAGGTTGACATATTGAGACTTCGATAAATATTGATAAGGGCACATTATCATAATGAAAATTACATTTGTCAATATCACCATGAGATATATTTAATTCACTGTATGGTGGGTTATTGCACGTGGCATTGCAGCGCAAGTGTCTTACTTAAACGCAGCTTTAATCTGCAATAGAGGAGAGAGAGCACGAGAGAGAGAGAGAGAGGTTCAGTGTGGGGAAAGTGTGCCCCTGCTGCACTTACAGGACGATGCTGAAAGGAATCTCACTGGGATGCATGCGTATCTGTGTGTAGGTCGCTCGTATGTTTAAGTCATTGTCCTGGACCCTTGTTCTATCCTCAGTGTCCATTTAGTGCACATAGACCCTCCAGCATGTAGGGTGAGATGGAGAAAAAGAGAGAGAGAAAGAGAGAGAGAGAGAGAGAGAGCGAGAGAGAGAGAGAGGGGGGGGGGGACATAAGTTGAGCTTGAGGTTTGTATTCAAAATGAGTGTATTGGCAGGAGAGGTGCGCTCCACCACCAACCAGCTCCGATCCCGGAGGACGTCAGGCGGTCTTCCAGCAGCTGTGTGGACATACGTGCCTGACAAACAAAATGTCAGGTCAAAACCCCTCCTGCTAAAACATTGCGTCAGTCAGGGCAAGGGCTTGAGAGACAGTGAAGAGACTGGGAGAGAAAGAGATGAAAGAGAGAGAGAGAGAGAGAGAGAGAGAGAGAGAGAGAGAGAGAGAGAGAGAGAGAGAGAGAGAGAGAGAGAGAGAGAGAGAGAGAGAGAATAGAGAGAGCATAGAGAGAGAGAGAAAGAGAGAGAGAGAGACAAAGAGATATATATATATATATACAGTATATATATATTTATATCTAAATATACAGTATATATATGTATATATATGTATATATATATATATATATATATATATATATATATATATATATATATATATTTATAGGGAGAAATAGAGAAAAAGAGAAAGAGAGAGAGAGAGAGAGAGAGAGAGAGAGAGAGAGAGAGAGAGAGAGATTCAAATGTGGGGAGGGGGGAGTGACTCACATTATATGGGGAGTGTATGTAAGCGTGTCGCTGAGGAAAGGGAAAGAAGATAATGTCGAAGGGGAAAGAGCAAGAAATAGAAAGATGATGGATGACAAAAAAAGAGGCAGAAAAACTAACAAAGATTGCTTTATTTATTTATATATTTGCCATCATACCGAGTCAGTTTTCTCCATTCGCCCTCTCTCCCAGTACAGCCGCTTCTTATTGAATACTGATGATACACAACACACACATACGCACACATACGCACACACGCACACACACTCTCTCTCTCTCCTACAGTAGTGAGAGTCTGGACAGAGCTTAACAATATGATCCTCAAGATGTAACTCAATAATTCATTATTCACTGCCTCAGTTTGGTTTTGGCACCATTTCTGAGCGGGCGCCAGGAAAAACAACTCCACTCAACTCCACGAAGTCTCGGCCTCTCGCAACACGGTCCGTGTTGACCTAAAGGAATCTGTGACCCGCTCTTTACGCTGTTGCAACGCAAATGCACGTCCCTCTGTAATTGAAGTCAATAGGTCTCCATGGGCAAAACTGCAAAGGGCTCGGCGCAAAATCACTGGAGCTCATTATAACGTGGATCAATACGCAGCATGCACAACAAACAAAAATCTACGTTGGCTTTTAATAAATGAATACTGATGTCCATCACGTCGCTCCCGCTGACACCCACTCCATCGCAGCTTCTCAACGACCCGTGGTGAATCGAGGAAGCCTGCCAGATGGGCGGACGGATGGTCAGATCAAGGAGGTGTGTTTTCTTTGCAGAGACTCAGAGAGGACGTACATTGACAAGGTGAATTGTGACACAGCGAGAGAAGCGATGGCAGGGCTGTTGACGTGTGCGGCTGATGGTTACTGTCAAAGACAATAATAGGCCAAGACACAGCGACAGGCATTTGTTCCTGTTGAATTGCCTTCTGCCTGTGCCGTGGCTGTATATTTTTCTCTTTCTTCTTCTTCTTCTTCTTCTTCTTCTTCTTCTTCTTCTTCTTCTTCTTCTTCTTCTTTTACTCCCATTTTAAATATTTGTCATCTGTGGCAAATATGGAAGTCTGTTATTGCCTGTGAAGCCATGACTTTCCAATCATCACTTCCGCTCCAGCATACATAGAAACATAAATGCCTTATCCAAGGTCACAGTGTTTGAATCTAAACGAGTCACTGAAACAAGAAAATAGACTTCTCTTGAAAAAGTTCAAGCAGCTGCAATTCTTGGATATTTAACTGCAGTGGGGGCAAGTCTCCCACGTGGCATGACGGTAGTGTGTGATATTCATAAAAAGTCCTGTCCCGTGTTTATGATGATATAGCCTGTTTCCTCAAAGAGACCTGCTGTACAATCCATTAGTGGAAGTCTGAGATTGTTTCGATGAAGACGTTAGTGGCATGTTAACATGACACTACCGCTAACTGAAATGAGCTGTAATATACCAAAACGGTTACTCGATCAGACTGAAGACTGCCTCGCTGGAGGAGTGCTGCGGGGACACTGTTACAGCGTATTGCAGGTGCAGTTCAATGTAATCCAAGAGGATCCTTGACTTGAATCTGATGCCATTGTTTTCCTCGATTGGTGTGACGTCAAAGCAAATATCACATTAGTCCATTGAACTTTTTGCGTCTTGTGTTTTATTCACTTTGCGTTAGTTATTGATGTAGTTATTGGAAATCGTTCAGTTCTCAGGCCGGAAGTGGCCCGGCATATGTTCATTCTATGAAGGCTGTTTCTAGGGTAAACCATGGCCTGCACGGCCACTCAAACCTAATGAGTTCAACCGGAGGGGAGGGCCAGTGCTGACGCTAGTGCCTCAGCATTAGCCTGAACCAGGACCCGTGCAGATCTACTTATCCCTAAATCACCTGCATCTGCAGACCACCATGGCCCAATTAGACTGTACTGAGGACAAACAACAGGGCAGAAAATGCAATGCACAACACAGCAATTCTATCAGGTAATTTTTTCGGAGGGGATCTGTTTGATTCCCTGGAGCACGGCGTAGCGCCGTTCCGTCGGTGCTCTCCCAAAGGAGAGTTCAGCTCCACTGATAAGGTAGCCCGCCCTAAAGACTCACAATGGGCCACGCCGGTTTACAGCGCTCGTAATCTCATTCCAAACGTGACTGTGGAGTTTGAATGGCTGAAGCCCATTATGAGATTGATTAGCTTTATGTTTCATCCTCAATAACAACGAACCAGCCGTCTAACTGTCGTAGCTCTGCAGGTCACAGGATGATACGTCACATGCCAAAGTGATCGTAGGGGCCCCGGTGACTGACAGCTGGTAATGATCTTAATCGTCTCGGGGTTGACGAACATCCCCTAGACCTCATCATTATTAGTCGCTGTCTCCCAGTCTAATGTCAGCGTGCTGCTGATATATGAGCTCGCTGGAAGCCTTTAATGTAGGAAATGTCTATATCTTCACCCAAGAAGGAGACAATAACCAGCAATCAGCCTTAAGCTGCTTTGAAACCAAAAGCAAGTAATTACCTCCATTAATTCATTGGCGACTGAGTGTCGTCACAGACGGATTAATCGCTTAGGTGGGTTTTTTAGTGCCTTTTTGTGCTCCTAATTTCTCCTTTTTTGGCTTGCACTCCCTATACTTAATTTAGACACTATATTTAAATGGTGTATCCAGCAAGCATGGGCTTTAATTTGGAAAACAAAGAGCACAGAAGAAAGACTAATAACTAAAAAAAAGCATTGATCTTGGAATTTATTTTATTTTGGGGGGTTTTGGCCTGGATGAAAACGGGGTGTTAAGGGATGGAGAGACACAGACATATTAGCGGTGACAAACTGGCAGGCTGTATGTTTGGTGCATTTGGCCCCCCTGCTGAAAGCCGTATTTTCTCCTAGGTTTGAAAGCTGTTCCCTGGATAATTATCCATTGTAGATGCCCATTCTCAGATAATGACTAGCTCGCCACTGAGCTCGGATATTAACAGAGGCCCTCTGTACTGGGAACACAATGGCGGGGCTGCCCCCTGTATCACCTCTCAGCTAAATTTAACCGGAGAGGAAAGGGAAAGCAGTGTTTAAAGCCTGCCTTCTTATGATAAATCACCATTTCATTTTATGAACAATATATCATCGAGAAACGAGTGGAAGTGTTGTGTGGAGCGTTGGGCTCCGTGTTGGAAGAGTAAATGGCAACAGTGCCCCCTTGTGGAGCGGATAAACAAATGGGTAGGTTACGGTCAAGCGATGGCACGTCCATGGATAGGACAGCTGTTTCCCACTGCAGAATCAAACCGTACCAGAGCTGTGTGGCTATCACCAAGTATTGTATGCAAATAAATTAAACAAAAAAGTGGATCAGCTGGTGACCATAAATGTAGACTATATGAATTCATAGTGAACCATAATATCCAATACAAGCTGGATATGACTATGACTGATAGGACCATAAGCCATGGAAAAAAGGCATAATGTGAAGATCTACTAAAATCGTGCGACATCACAAGGTTTCATGAGGCACATAAACTATTTGTAGTCACGCTTATTCACCGCCTCCTTGCCCACCTCAGCCTGGGCTGCCAGTAATTAAAGAGCATCTAAACCTGGCCTAGACCAGTGAACACCGCAAATCAGCATGTACCGTCAGCTGAACCTGACGTTGTTCTGCGAGGCAGACACACGGCATGTTCAATTGTAATACCTTCCTGCTGCAGCTATTCTGTTCACGCTAGGTGAGCATGCACTCATTGCAATTTATAGCTCAGTTACACTCCATCTAATACCCATCAACAGATGCTTACAGCACTCCGACTCAATTAACTGTCATTAGCTAGTGAAGTATCAACAATGAGGCACGATGAATGGCCTTATTTGTCAGACTTTGACAGATGCCCAACTACGTCTCTCTTAAGGTCACCTTCATTCGTGTACATTGTGCGGGCCGCCACAACTTTTAAAAATGCTACGCAGAGTCTACCTGCTATGCATCCTGCTATGCATTCAAAAGGGTGTATCAGTACAAGTCTATATTCTTTACCCCTTACACATCAATACAAGGGTTAAATGCACATCGGTCATGGTTTATCTATGAGACACTTATTTGAGCAAAATGTAAGAGAAAAAAAAGTGTGTTACAGATATCCCAATTTAAAGGCTGGATTTATTCATTCACAGAAGTCGTAAGGTAACCCTCGGGGTGAAAATATTTACATGGATCTCTACTTTTCACAGTCTCAAATATTCTCACAACATTAATTGCTTCAAACAAACTTATTTTTTTATTAAACAGGAATTGAATCTAACTGAAGTGTATCTCAAAAGCGACATCTAGAATGTGCGACACCTTTAGCAATGACTAACTCACTCACGTCTGTTCGCCCCTCAGTAACATTCAAGGACCGCTTCAGAAGATCTCTATGACTTCTACTTCCAGCAAAGACTTAGCATGAATTAAAAACAGCTTACTGTTGTCTAATTATATGTGAAATCACCGTCAATGAGATGAGCTTACCTGTGTGTGTGTGCGTGTGTGTGTGTGTGTCTGTTTGTGTGTGTGTCTGCATGGGAAAGAGCGCGCGCGTGTGTGTGTGTTGTGTGTGCGTTCATGAACCCAACATATTTATGTATGCATACTGAGTCAGTGTCCGACCATCCCAGCGCTACGTGACGGGGACACAACTTCCCCGTCCTCATCGAACCCAGAAGGCAGCTACTCCACTCAGCAGTACCCCTTAGCCCCCGCCTGCCGCAGACGAAAGCCTTATTTATATGCTAGCGGTGGAGGTGGTCTAGAGGAGAGCAAATTGCCTTAGCAAGGAGAGGAGGAATATGTCCGTCGGTGTGGCTAAAGGAACGCACCGCCTTCCCACTTTGGCATCTCGGAGTTGCGTCAGTCCCGGCCCAGGAACTCTCCCCGGCCAGTGGTTGCTGTGTGCGAGCGATAGTCAGCAGCGGTATCTCTCTCAGTGTGAAAGGGTGTTCACTCGTGGGTCAACAAGTAGATGGAAGTGGACCAGCGTGTTTCTCCTCCCTCGCTGTCTGGCTGTGACACCTGTGCCCTGTTTCGGAGGGAACTCGGGGGGGTGGGGGGGGACGGGGGGGACTGGACAAATTGTCTTTATCGCAGGCGCGCACAAAAGCGCACACTGTGCACTCTCTTTTTTCTCATTCTGTCTCTATCCATCTCTTCTGCCTCTCTCTCACACACACACAGATTCACACACACACACACACACATCCCTGCTGTGTTTGGGGTCACGGTGTAATGGAATGCCCTCTGTAGCTCTGATGTTAGAACACAAGGTCCCCTGAAGCCGGCGAGGCTGACTCCTGTACTCTCCCTGTAGCGGCGGAGAATGGAGCAGCCATACATCACCCCGCCCTGCTGCCGCGTCCGCTGGGGCAACGCGGACAAAGCCCCCCCCCCCCCCCCCCCCGAATCAATAGAGTCCCGGCACAAGTCCTACCTCCACACACACACACATTTCTGACCTCTGCCCACACCACACTTTCTCTCTCTCTGCCTGTACAGTTCGACTTGTTTTCTCCCGTAGCACGCCCTCCAAGAAAAGGACATACATCCACGTCCGACTCCAGCCCATGTCAAAACACTCCCCCCCAGCCCCCCTGGAGAGACCGTTGGTACGCACCGCAGTGTGCAACGCTGGACAGGGGGCCAAGCGATGAACGTGTTCGGGTAAAGAGAGAGAGAGAGCCCGGCTCCTCCCGGATCAGAGGAGGCCAATCCGCTTGTTAGCGTCACGGAGTAGCGGAGTCCGAGGAGCGGAGCCTGAGGAGCGGAGCCTGAGAAGCGCCTCGGATTTACTCCCTCTGAAGCGGGAGGGGGGGGGGGTTGGTTTTGTCACGGAGGGGGATCTCCAAAGGCGCCATTTGGATGATATACGGCAGGGCCTAATATGCACCCAGCACTTTCGACTCCGATGGAAGGGCCTCTGCTGGAGATAAAAGGAGCGACGGGGAGTCGTCGGGGGTAATTACACTGGAGCTGCTGTGTCACTGTTCCCCGTTTATGGCCCAATAGGGAAGCTATTTATGCATTAATTATACTGGGATATAATTGCAATGTTGTACTCGGGATGGCGACAGCTCTCCCGCGAATCCAAGTTTTATTAACCAGAGCAATGATCTGTCATCTTTATCTTCACCATTATGGGACTTTGTTTGGTGAAGCAGGGAAATGTTGATCCAGTTTAGGGCCGTCTCCCGCCAATCGTTTTTCCCAGGCCTCCGTCTCTCTCCTTCCCTGTTAAGACGACGACCGGAGAAAAGCCTAACTTTAGAGTTGTGCTGTGTCCTGTCTTTTCCAGTCAGGAACATGTGCAAACACAGAGCAGTCATACCATAAATCGGATTTGTCTGTGAACTGTGTGTGTGTGTGTGCGTGTGCGTAAGTAGTTGATCTTTGTCCGCCCTGGTTGACTGGTCAGCTGTGACCAAACACAGGCTCATGCCCTGGTCAGCGGCGCATCAATAGGAGTCGGGCCTAAGGGATATACACATTATGCTGTCCTTTGATCCACAAAGTATCGATCCACTCATACGATTAGTGTGTGTGTGTGTGTGTGTGTGTGTGTGTCTGTGTCTGTATGCATGTGCACATATCACGTCTGAGACCGAGACCACGGCAAACAACAGGCTTATTCGAAAGGCAGACATCCAGTCTGTCAAAATCAACTATAATGTTTCATAAGAAACACAAAACACTGTTGACAGTGTAACCAGACTGGCCAGTTACGTTGATAAGCAAGCCATAATAAGTAACGATAATTCAGTCGTCCCAACGCCGACCACGATAAACCCAACAGCTTCGGATGGGTTACTTAACGTGTCTCCCCGTGTGACGACAGACCTAATGCAGTGTGTCTAAATCAACAGCGTGCGACTCTTACTCAAAGACTTCAGTGCTTAAGCCGAGGCTTGTCAGAACACGGTGTGAATAACAAGCTCCTCCACACCTCTCAGCACAGCCCTGAGCCGCACAAACAGGCTCGGGTTAGAACACGCTCGGCGGCCCACGCCCCTGTGCTCAACCAGACCCACAGCGGAATGAGAGGACGGTCGGCAGGAAAATCGGAAGAAAAATCTGACTCTGTCTACGGGAAGGGCACAGCCGACCACAACAACACGCACACACGCACACGCACGCACACACACACACACACAGTGCCTGCGTCGAGCATATGCTCTGGTTTACGGCCTCCAGAGAGTGAGTGGGGGCCAGGTGGCACACTGTAATAATAGCCTCCACGCCGGCTCCACTAACTACTGTACGCTCTGTGGTGACAGTGAGGAAATGAGGCGACAGCCGCCAGTCCCCTCTCATTAGCAGAGTCTCTCCACGGGGAGGCCGCGCACGGTGCGCCAACTCAGCCCACAACGCCACGGCTATCACCTGGACTCGTGTAGCACGCACGCAAGCACACGCACACGGCTCGGTGGAGAGAAAGGGGCTGTACGTCCTAATGAGATCTTCCGGCAGAGCCGGTGCCAGGAAAAGTGGGGCTCGGTGGAGGCCCACGTTTGGTTCACGCGGGGCACATCCGCTCGCCTCCGCTGGGCCCCGAGACACACTGCTGCTGCTCCTGGCTTTGTTCCTGGAGTCTGATTACAGATCATTATCCACACAAAGAGGAGAATGTCGTTTTAAAGCTATCGACATTGCAGGGGCACTGGTTTGGCGAGTTGGCAGCTATCATTATGCCCCCCGAATTGTGTCTGGAAAGCAAAAATTATGTTTTGTTTCTTTGTTTGGAAATGATAGAGCAATTTTACTCTGTCTTCCTTCATACCTTGAGAAATATGGGCCTAAAAAAAGGTTTTAATTAATGACAATGTGATGCAGCAACTCATGTACTTGTTTTTCAACAATGTAGACAGGGAGATAAAAAGAAAATGAGAAAAACAGAAAGATAAACTGAGTGAAGGAGAGAGAGAGAAACATTATTTTTTCCTAATCAACAACAGGTGTTAATCCAAATCTGAATTTCCTGTCTGCTAACCCTGTACGCCCTCATCACACTAATCAACACCAACATAATCCAAAGTAAAGGAAGAATCGTATCTTTATTGATTTCTATAAAAACTCGCTTTTCTACATGTCACAAGGGGCTCCTCTTGAAAATACTAGTTCAGAGTGGTATATGTGATGAGCCTTTCACTTCTTTAAATCCATCCATTATTACAATGCATTTTCAATTGAAACTTGAACAGGCAATTCTCAACAGGGCCCTGCAGTGAGACTTATGGGGGCAGCAGCGTCTTGTACATTTGAAAGGTGCTCAAGGAAAAGTGCGTAATCATTTATAGATGACAAAAACATAAGGCAATTATTCTTGACTCAAGATTTCAGAATATTTAAATGAGTAATTAAACCAGTTGCTTTATATTATGTTAAAACAGTGGGACTTCAAAAGCAGGGGGAAACATTCAATTGAGACGACATGCCGACAGATCTACCCTTGCGCACAAAAAAACCCTCTAATGCATGCAGGGCAAATTAAACCAATCCGACATCACATTTTTGGCATTATTTCTAAACTAATAAGCACAGCTCCTATCATAGAAGTGCCTTGAGATTCCGAGAGATTAAAAGAAACGAGTTTGCGCTTGTCACTTCCCTGCTCCCTCCCCAAAGATCAGCGTCAACTGATTATTCATTATGGACACCTGGATTAATTGGTTTGGGTATATTTATGTGCACAGCCCAGAGTAATGTGCTGCAGATAGTTAAGTGTCTTAGTTATTTTATTTATGACTATCATTTCTGTTCAGCGTTTTATTAGTCAAGTTGGACCTGGAGTTATACCTGGAGATTGTTGTATTGAAACCACTGACTCACTTGCACCTGCGTCTCGACAATGGAATCATTACAGCGCTCATCCAGCTGGTCCTGGGGTATATGGTTCATCTGACCCTACAACTGTTAAACGCTATCTTCAGTCAATCTGGCCAAACTACGGTGGCCATGAGGCCTAAATGAATAAAACACATGCAAATAGACAAAACACAAGCAAATGAATCAAATCAATTTGACAACACATGCGCAGCATTTTGAAAACGCGCAGCAAATTCAGACAACACAACACATTGCAGAAACGCACTGCAAATACAGAAACACAACACATTACAGAAATGCTGCAAGTACAGAAAACACAACACATTACAGAAACGCACTGCAAAAACAGACAACACAATGGAGGTCCTTTGTTCTTGTGTTATCGTTGTCAGTTTTAGGTGTGCTCTGGAAACATTTCCCTTGTGTTGCCTGTATTTGCAGCGCGTTTCTGTAATGTGTTGTGTTTGTATTTGCGGCACGTTTCTGTGATGTGTTGTGTTTTTGTATTTGCAGCGCATTTCTGTAAGGTGTTGTGTTGTGTTTTCTGAATTTGCAGCGCGTTTTCTGAATGCTGCGCATGTGTTGTCAAATTGATGTAGATGTTTTCTTGATTTGCTTGTGTTAAGTCTATATGCATGTGTTTTCTGAAGTTGCAGTGCTTTGGCCTCTCAGGGCCTCCGCATCAAACCATAACATAACAAAAACAAAATGACAAATAATTTTGAGAAGATGTTGAATGAATAAAGAAACACACATCTGAAAGAACGCATTAGCAAAGAAGACCGCGCACACAGTGGCACAGTCTGGCCAATAGGGAAATGACAGCCTGACAGTCCAGGGAGAAGAAACTGCTCACTCACTCTGCTACCAAGGAGATGTCCAAACTGAGGTGCGCACTCTTATTGATGTGACAAATATGAATACATTCACAAAAACACTTTCCAAAGTTCTTTAACACATAGCCACCAATGTCTAGCCAATACACCAATATAAAAACAAATATACCTTACTGGAGAAAACAGGTGTGTTTTAACTGCAGCACTATACGTCACATCTTAAACTAATGGAAAACAAGAGTTTTCTATTCATTGAAGGAATATGCATTTGATTCATTTACAGTTGGAGCTAATCGGTAATTACATTTGATCATTTCTTTTGTGTTCTTCGCTTTGACAATATTGACTTTACTCTCAGTCATGCCAATGATGCCTTTTCCAATCTAATTTAGAGAGCGGGAGACACAAGGAAACAGTAGAGTCACGGAAGGACGGGGAACGAAACACCTGGAAGCCGAGTCACAAGCGGTGTCTGATCGAAAGCAGATTCACCCAGACACAGTCACGCAGGGCCAGAGGAAACTAGACCCGCACACGGCCTAATGGCTTTCCCAGCAACACAACGGGACAAGGAGCAACCTGCTGCTGCCTGCCCCCGATCAATCTACGCTGCGCCACTCTTCTTTCAGAACGACCAGCAACAAAAATACATCGCGGCGCTGCTGTGCGTGAATTATTGAAGAGGGACCGAGGAAACCTAGGCGGGCGGGCAGGCAGGCAGGTAGGCAGGCAGCCATCCAGTCAGCCAGTTAAATCGACATAAGCAGGGAGCACTGTGGACAGCAGCCTTGCCCGTGAGTCATCTCGATCAGCGTCACTCCGTACTCACAGTTGATTATTCACATGGCAAAACATCTGCTCAGAAAGCACACACGAGCTGGTCTCAGCCTATTTACCAAACCGGCTGAGGGTTGTACAAATGCAACATTAAGCACCGTGATTACGTGGAAAAGACCTCTCCATAGGTTCCCTCCGTGGTGTAATTAGCGGGTAATGCATAATAGACGGCCAGTTATGAGGAGATATATACTGTGGCTTAAACGCCAACCTTTCAGCAGAGTTTGTATAGGCGCAAGGCCACGCACACACACACACACACACACACACAAACACCGTACGCACACTTCACACATTATCTTCTTGCATGCAAATTTTACGTCCATGAAAAAGCTTTACGAAGTAGGTTCCCAGCAAGAGTGGACCGATGCTATGTGGGTGCACAGTCAGTGGAGTGAGATATGATGAATGGCAGAACCTCCAGGCTTAGTGCCAGGGAGAGAGGGAGGGGAGAGAGAGAGGGCAAGCTCGAGAGATAAAGAGAAGATTTGAGACAGGCAGAGAGGCCAGGTACAAGAGGTGGGGTGCGAGGAAGAGGGGGGTGCAACAGAGAGCAGTGGGATAAGCAGCCGGAACGATCCAGGGAGAGGGCGGAGGAGAAGGAGGGGGAGAGGAACAAGGGACAAAATGGAGCAGGGCTAGAAGTAAAAAGAAAAAAAAGAGAGGGCGGGATAAACAGAGAGAGAGAGAGAGAGAGAGAGAGAGGACAAGAGTTAAGAAAACAGGGAATAAGAATAAATAGATTGAAAGGGAGGGAGATTAAAAAAGAGAAAGAAAATAAAAAATAGAAAGAGTGAAAGACACGCCAGAAGAGTGGCAGAGAGACAGAGGGAGAGAGCTGAAGAGAGAGAGAGAGAAAGAGAGCGAGGGAGAGAGAGAGAGAGAGAGAGGGAGCGCGAAACAGAGTGTTTGTTGATCTAGGAATGTGGCAGTGTGTTTAGTTCCTGGGAGATGGGACGGCCGGAGCGCGGTGGACCGGGAGACAAAGAGAGCGGGGAGGAAGGAAAGACGAGAAGAAAGTGATTCACCGACACCAAAGACCTCCGGACGGCTTTGCCTGTCCTCGCTTCTTCTCCCGACACCACCACCACCAGCAGCAGCTCGGCGAGCGGTCGTCAGCCTGGAGGGATCCAGCCAGCCAGGCACACAGACCTTGCCAGGCAGGCGGGCGGGCGGGCGGGCGGGCAGAGGCGGAGGCAGGGGCGGCCGGGCTGTAATGGAGGTAAGTCATCCCGGGTGGGAACGCCACGGCTGCCTGAGTGGATGTGACAGGGAACAAGTGATTCATAGTGGCTGGCCCAAGGCTCAGAGACCTCCACGTAATGGAAACGACAGAGTGTGCTCGTGGAGCTGCTTGAAAGAGAGACTGTGCTTTTGATCTGACTGGAACTGACTGGGACCAAGTCGGGGGTGGGGTGAGGAGGGGGGAGCAGGGGGGGGATTTTATTATTGTTAATTCAATTAGGGATTATCGTGTGGATTTTCTATTCGTGCTGTTTTGCACTAGGCCCGACTCTTTAGGAATAAGACGTCTGCTTCCCAGAACGCACGGCAATTTACAGAGCTGTCACTTCCCCCCACGTTCCCCGAACACTCTCACTCCTGAAGCCTTAAAAGTTCACTCCGAGATAACAGCTTGAGCGGTTGTGAAAAACAACAACCACCGGCTGTCTAGCTCTCGGCTTACAGAGCCTTGGTTTTTAACTGGGAAATAACCAAACTTGTCTACATGCCACGACAATGCAGAGAAGCGCATCATTACAGAGAATGTTTCTGTTTGGAGAAACCACTGTGTGCAAACAGTTGTTTACGATAAGAGGACTGTTTACACAGGGACTTCCATCTGCCCCTCACAGAACAGAACAGGTGTGAGCATCCCTTTCATATTTATCTGTTGTGTGTGGACGTCCATAGGGGCTTGTTTGGAAATGAGATAGTAATACGCCACCCTGCCTAAGCCTGGCAACAGATAATCACCTGTGTTGAAACTTGTGGCTGTGCAAGGATTATTGTTACAGTGTTGTAATGACAGGACGAGACAATGGGTGTGTGTGTGTGTGTGTGTGTGTGTGTGTGTGCGCGTGTGTAAAAGACACCTGCTTGGGCATGCTCAGCCTTGTACTGTTCAGGGGCAGGGCTTTGTGCAACGATACACAGGGGGCAGATAGCAACACAGACACTCAAACACACACACACACACACACACACTCACACACCAGACACACACACACAGTGTGGGAGGAGAACAAGAGAAAAAAAATGAAAGAATGTCTGCCCTTGTCTTCACAAGTACGAGCAGTGCAACTGGATTTTCCACAGATCCAACAGATTTCACACAAAAAATATATCTAAATAGAAATCCAATAGAAATATATTCTCTTTAACCAGGCCTTCTTTTGGTCTTGACCTGCTGAAGAAGACAGAAATAACTGTGCCAGATACTGACAGCATCTCTCTGTGGAGGCTACAGTCTCTGTCGCTCTGACAGCTTGTGGTGCTGTGTGGATTAGACCGGCTTTGACATCCCATTAGTCTACAAAAAGGCATAATACACAGTGTTTTTCCTGTGCACATCTAATGGCCTACTTATAATGACACAGTCTGAGCACATTGATAGGAAAGTGTTTGATAATTGCATGGATTATTGCTATGTTTCGTTACGTATAATCATGACTAGAAAATGGCTAATGTAGCTGTATAACAGTGATAGGTACAGGGGGTTTTGTGCTTTGGTACCAGAGCACCGCTTTCACCTGATACGGCCCCCTCAGTGGTTATCAGTGATATAGGGCCTGAGCTCATAGTGCCTGCCCTCCCTCCTGGCCTAGCACACACACACACACACACACACGCGTGCGCGCACACACACACGCACACACACGCACACACACACACACACACACACACACACACACACACACACACACACACACACACACACACACACACACGCACACGTACCCACACGCACACACACACAGATCTGTTGAGAAGATGTGTGTCTGTGTGGGACTTATGGCAGGGGAAGATTAGGAGGAGAGTTGCGCTCCAATCTGGCCCGTTTTATCCTGCTGGATCTTCAGTGTTCAGCTGGATTGGTCCAGTGTGAGGAACCCCCTTCAATAACCACTCAGCCGACCTACCAGTGAGGCATGGCAGTAGAACCATCCGTCTCAGTGGGCCCATCACTGGGCTGATTTGTATTGATATCATATCTACACTCACATGGGAGCCTCTACTTCTTGTCCAGTCCATCCGGCTTCAAGGTGACCACACAGCCCTATCAGAATTCCCTGGCCAACTGACCTATTTGGCACACAAATATTATCATGCACAGAATTCAATACAGTGCACAGGGGAATGGAGAGTACCTGCCAGTACAATTCTTCCCTCTGGGCTAGTCAAATCAGGACAGGCCACATCAATATAATGATATAGAGAGCTTTCTTTTAGCCCGTTCATTACCGATGAAGCTGTGGTGTTAAAAGCGAGGGGGCATTGGCTCAATTCCGGAGTTGCCCCCAACGGTCAAGGGTATTGGTACGGCTGTGTGGCAGCGACTCTAAAAATACAGCCGCCCCTGACCGCGCGTTTTCATCCTGTCCTTCCGGGCTTGGCGCAGAGATAAAAGCTGGGGAGGTAAATATTTCAGCGCGAGCGAGACGGCTAGTGATATACTCCACCTAATGGAAGTACTCCGCCCGCTGAAACCGTTGCTGGATGAACTCCAAGGAACTTCATGGAAGTTTTAAAATGGTACGCAAAGTGCACTGACACGTCGGAGCACAGCCATCTATCCAGAACGAGGATGGGGGACCTTCGAAGATGTATAAGAGGCATTTAACCTAAGCACTCTGCGCAATCAGCATCACTTTGCGGCCTCATTAAAGTGGTCGAGGGGGCCATTCTGACTGCATTAAAGGCCCATTCTCTGTTGTTGCACAGACCCCCGACTGACAGCCTTATGCAAATATGACATCCAACTGCGGAAGTAGCCGACCAGCCATTGAAATCAAATTGACTGCTTTAAAACGAGCAGCCGCCAGTGTAAAAGGAAGAAGGTGTTAGCTAATATCCATCCAGGAGCCTGTGGGTCCTATTCTAAAATCAGTATTTCATGTAATTTGGTCCCCATTAAAGACACTGGCTAATGTGGCTTCCCCAGTCACAAACCCTTATCTATCCATGTGCCCCTTCACCAATGTGGGTTTTCAACAACAATTGATTGACAGGGTATGGCTTTGGTGACGGACACAGCTTATTCGAGAGCCCTTCACTGTGTAAACGAATATTCAACCACCAATGAAGTGTTCAAGAATGCAAAAAAAAAAAGGCTTTTCTTTTAGTTGTAGAAAGTAGATGAATAAACATGCAAACCACTGTGTTATATTGTTTTGGTGTGTCTCTCGCGTGCACAGACTCTCTCTCCCAAAAAAAACACACCCAAGCAGTGTTCTTCCCCAACAGTAAAGAACTTGCGCGATTTTCCACTTTAGCACACTGGGCGGCTTCACTCTCTGTCTCCTCTCTAATGCACTAAGTGGATTATCTAATTAGCCGCCATTGTGCACCATGGGGCCATTGTGTGTGTGTGTGTGTGTGTGTGTGTGTGTGTGTGTGTGTGTGTGTGTGTGTGTGTGTGTGTACGATGGTGTGCGTTTTCCTCGCGTGTCCGTGGGAGCATGTGAGCGTTTGCCGGCGGATAGCACAGATACGGGGAGACAAAGAGAAACAGCAGACCAGCTCCCCACTTCCCCACTCCCCCCCCCCCCCCCCTTCCTTCCGTGACTAAGACTGCTCTCACCGGGCTGCGTCACTCCTACTCCAAACACGACCGTGAGAGGAATGAGGTGCCGGGGCTGTGAGAGGTGTGCAGGATCCCTGTCAGGAACTATGGGAAGGGAGGGAGGGGGGTGCTTTTTCAGATATCCCCCCCATCAGCCCCTGGCAGTGCTTTTGTCCCGTCATTCCACTTGCTGCTTCTATCTGAATGGCAGCGTTTCCCTCCTTAGCCTTCCTTCCGTCTGCTGTTTCATGACTGAATATTGTGTTTCTTTTATCGGGGTGGGGGGGGGGGGAGTGGCTGAGCCATGGGGCACTGATAGAGGGCACGGAGAAGTCACATTCAAATCCAAGTAAGTTTGGAAAGTGGAAAGAAGGAAAGTGAGGCGACACTGTCCAACAGCCCGCATCTGTTAGGAAAAGAGCGTGACGACAGATGAACGCGATGCCATCTGTGCCTGTAGGACCGGGAGGGAGGAGGTGGGGGCGGGGGTGGTTGCTACAGTAGGAGAAACACACCATGTCACGGTGATCGTTGGGGCCCAGGTATAAATCCTGCTTCTCTCTCCCACTGTGCCCCGCTGCCATCCCTCTGCGTTAATGGATTGGCTATGCGGCGTGTCGGCACGAGGGTTGGCGGGCGTGTCTCACCACGTGTGTGTGTGTGTGTATTTGTGTGTTTAGATGTCAGCTGGTGCTCATTGTGGAGCGGGCCCTTTGTGTCAGGCAGGTCAGCTGGGACCTGCAGGGAGGGAGGGGGGGGGGGGGGGAGAGAGAGGGGTAGGACATACACGCCCCTGAGCAAACCTCCCCCAAACCCCTCTGCACCCACAGGCACACACAAAGGCTGTTACGGGGTCTTCATCTTTAATGCATGCCAACATTTTTATTTCATTACAAGATGGATATTAAATTCCCACCGACTTGCCGTATTATAACACCGTAAATAAGACATGTGAGAAAAAGTTATGGTTATGAGAGATTATGAATCATAGCAGCTGGCTGGGGGGTGGATGAGTAATTGAGGAGGACAATAGCAAGCCTCTGACAGACACATTATGATATTATAATAGGATGAGTTGTGTATTATACCAAATGATATGATTTGCCAAATATTGCGGGAGACAAATTATGATCTATTTCCAGTGTGCCTAATCTGAATCAAATAGAGGCTCTGAGAGTCAGGCACGGCCCTAAATATTCTTACAAATTGTCTTTTTCAGCTTTCAGACATAAGTTTAACTTCTGATTCTCCAGAACTGATTTGACTGTAATGCTGCTCCTCCTTTGTCATTACCGGTGTCAGATGAAGAAATGGAGAAGGTTTTGACCTATGCATTAGCCATCATCAATGGGATGAGAGCTGTGAGGCTAAATGTACTTCTATTGATCATGGACAGATTATAGCCTTGAACCATTGTTGCACTTTTTGCAAAGAGCGGCCGAGGCTCTTTGCTCGCTGCGTGTTGACTTTCAACACATTGATTTCTTTACTAAGCACTTGCAATGGCTATCCCTAAATCAATAGTCGACCATCTGCGAATACCAAGGAGAATATCTATCGGTGCCGTTCCCCGTTGAGCGACTCCGCTCGCTCCGAATCCCACCCCCTGCCAAAATGAGAATGCATTGATCAGATCGGCTCGCCAAAGGTTCCCCCGCCCAGCCTACTGTGAGCCGTAGTGTCGCTTACAAAGCACCTCGTTTCCTTCACGGCCTGCCTGTCTGGTTTGTCATCTAAAAGCCGGCTGTTAACGGCGCTGTGTAAAGCCTGTACTCCCAGCCTCTCCTCTCAGCCTGGCCTGGTGTAACCGTGCTTACAGTAACTCTTGGCCCCGATCGCGCGACGCACCAGACAGGGTGGTAAATCAGGGGCCCTAGAGCCCACAGGAGCCTCTTCTTGTAAAGAGTAGGCATTTATTTAACACTCCAATACGGTGTGCGGGTGCTCGGGAGGAATAAATCAACCCGGCAGACAAGAGTCCACACAAAGAGAGGCACACTTCAGCCGCACAAAAAAAAAAAGAGAGAGAAAGGGAGAGGGAAAGCCCCCTTTTTTTCTCTTCAGTTGGAGAGGTGTTTACTCAGAGTGGGTGCAGGGCGGGGTGGGAGCGGAGGGCTGTTTCACAGTTAGTTGATGGAGAGACAGGGGGTGGTAGAGATAGGGGCGTACGAGAGGGGTGGGAGGGAGGCGTAAAGGATCCATTGTGAAGGCTAGGAGTTAATCACTTCAGCGGCACACGCCAGTTCTATGGGAGCACATGTCGTACACTGGGTCCCCCGGGGTGGAGAGGGAGGTGCCAATACCTACCCCCCCACTCCTCCTCCTCCTCTTCTTCCTCCTTCCGGACACACACGCAAACACACACACACACACACACCAAACCAAATTTACATGGCGGTTATAATGCAAAGCTGGGTCCCCGCCTGGATAAAGCTGACAGGCCCACCCCTTCAGAGCAGTCCCGCTTCTTCTTCTTGGCTGGGGTAACGGCGTGGTGTGTTCACTCGCTGCCGCTGGTTCATTCAGGGACACGCACCGGCACACACACACACACACACAGACAAACACCGTCAGAGAGAGAGAGTGGCAGAGAGAAGGATGCCTGCGCTGTGTTCCTAGGATGAGAAGGCTTGATCTGCAGTAGCTCCTCTAGATGGATGTTAAGTTTGACCAGGCCGTAAGTAAACATTTTTTATTGGGCTTGTCGATTGGAGGTGCTTTGTAGTATCTGGGAGGGACTGGGACGTGGAGGGAGGGTGGGATTGAGATGCAGACGTGGTGGCAGACAGGAGGCATGCAGGGAGAGGGACAGGGACTGTTTACATCCGTATCAGGGGGCATGGAATATTCCTGCACGGTAAACGAATCATTGCAAAGAGGCTGTCCGTCTAATATTAGTTTACGCCACTGATTGCCTTAGCCTCCTGGATGACAAAAGAAAAAGCTTTGTTCTGTTGTCCCCTGACTAACACCCTGCTTGGCATCAGGCCAGAGTGAGGAGGCTTTTCACCATGCATACCTTCCTTTGACCATCAGTGAGAAAAACAATATGCCGGGTCGAGAGTGAATCAGAAGACGACGCTAACCCACTGCTCGCGCACGCCCCGTTTTTGTTACCCTGTCCTTCCCTGTGTCACTCAGCGCTCACTCACTACTACCTCTTGACACTTGAAACTCCCCTCATTTGCATTGCGCTCAAAGCCCTAACAATGAACGGTGACAGCTCTGCGTGTCGTCGAGCCCCGGCGTGGAGAGTGGGATTAGCCACGGACGTGCCCTCGACGCGGTGACAATGGCTGTTATGGCGGGCTGCTAGGGCTCGCGCTTTTGTTCCTGCAGGCATTATACAACGCTTAAAGGCAGGGGACCAGGTGGCTGAGGAGCAGAGGGCAGAGCAGTCAGTCCAGAGTGCTGTCTGCCACTGTGTTACCACTGTGGACTCTTTCCCCTGGTGGGTCAGAGATCATTGCCAGCAGCATATGGGTCCCTTGGTCTATGTTTAAACGAATGACGGCCAGAGGGTACGCACTGGGCTGGAAGGCTATGTCTACAATGAAAGCCATAAGAGGGAAAAATCAATGTGAGAAAGCTTTGGCTCTACTTTGGTCCATGTGAAGTGGTGTTTGAAAGGAATGTACTTCGTACTAGAGGGAATTTTGCTTTAGACTCCGAAAAGGCTGATAACTGCTCTGTCAGATCATCTGGAACTCAACAATGGCAGGAAAAGAATCCAGCCAATCTCTGCCATTGTGCAATGAGGGTGCCGAAGTTGTTTGCCGTGTGCTAAGTAACTTTGACGGCAGCCTAATTAGCCGTTTAAAAAAGAGGAAGGGAAGCGGCTGATGATTGAGCGTCTAGTGTTTCTAGTGTTCTCTTTTGGTTGGCATTGTGAAAGTAAACATACTCGCTTTAAATAGCCATGGAAAGGAAACACCAGCTTGAATTGGGAAACTGGGACATGATTCGACAACAAAGGGACAAAAAGAGAAAGGCACAAAGTAGCCAAGATTATACAGCAAACGGCCTACCCTCACAATACCGAATTGCAGGTTTTGGGTGCAGATGTTAGACCACATAGAAAAGACATGGCATTATCTGCTCACAAAGACTCCATCCTGCCTCCCTCTGCTGCCATCCTTCAGCATTTCAAACGCAAACCCCCGAATGCTTTAAAAATCAATTTTTTTTCTAAGTCCATCTCCGTCCTCTTCCTTGCAGATGAAACCCGTAGCAGTTCCTTATCGGAGAGTGGAGTCCTCTCTTCAATTCTATCCAGACACCTACCAGCAGGACCTTCCCTCCTCCTTCACACATGCCTGAGGGACCATGGGGAGCGTTGGCAGCCTGATCTCCAACCGCAGCCTTAGCAACAAGCACTGCCAAGCATCTGAATACAAACACAGGAAGGGCCTCCCCCAGAAGAAGGCCAGCCGGGGCTTGGAGGGCCTTCTGAAGTACGGCTTCAGCCAGGGGTCCTCCGGCTCTGGTCTCCCCCCTAAGGGCCTGGCCCACTCCAAGTCAGGCCGGAGCGAAGACTTCTTCTACATCAAGGTGAGCCACCAGCCCAGACCAAGCCATCTCAGAGGAGGAGGAGCGGCAGATGGCCGCGTTGGCGGTGGAATTGTTGATATGGAGCCTGACAAAGGATTGCCACCGAAACTACCGTCTGGGAAACCAGCTGAGAGGGTAAGGATAAGAAAAGTGAAATAGGGAGTTGTCAGTTTTTCTCTGTCAACCTCAAATCATTACCTTACATAAATCAAGTCTTAATGGACCTGAGGAACGTTCAGGAAGGGTAGGAATGGCAACGTTAAACTGCTGAGAAGGCGACTTGTCCAATTTCAGACAACACACATTACAGCCAGGTAAAGGGCAGGTTACAAAAATTCCTCCTAAGCAGTGTGGAGACTTATTTCTTTGTGTTGTCCAGTCTTTTTCATGCCTTATGGATTAATGACCCGATAATGCCTTGGTCATCAGAGGGCCGTTCTCTTTAAGCCAACGATATGGCTTATGCAAACATCAACAAGTCCCTACGTCCCAGAGGAGGGCGGTTAAGAGGGCGAGAGAAGACGAAAGGGAGAGAGTTAGAAAAAGGGAACACAAAAGAGACCAAGAGAAAGTGGGCGAGAGAGAGAGAGACAGAGAGACAGAGAGAGAAAGAGAGAGAGAGAGAGAGAGACAGAGAGAGAGAGAGAGAGAGAGACAGAGAGACAGAGAGAGAAATAGAGAGAGAGAGAGAAAAGCCCACTTCCCAGACCAGTGAAGTCACTGAGTAGGAATGCTGAGTCCACAAGCCTGCCCCCTCACACTTCAGCAGCGGCCCACATTATTAATATTACAGAGAGGCTATTCATCTTCCTCAGACAGTCCACTGGGGAAATGCAAGGGGATGAAGGAGGGCAGGAGGGAGGTAGGAGCAGAGGAGGCTGGGTAGCTGGTGACGTTCGCAGACAGCCGCACAGATGGGACACCCAAAGTGTGACCTCAGGTTGAGTTTTCTTTTTTTTTGTCATTTTTTTTTTTTTGTCCTGGATTCAAAAGAAAGGTTTTGACGAATTGTGCTTGCCTCTGCTGCAAGGCTCTTACTGTCGACTCAGGCCACGGGGTATGGCTCTGGTTAAGGATGCCGACAGTGCACTCGCTGCGGTTAATTTATAATTCTGTGATGATTTATGGATCAACATCTGTCTGCTTAATCCGTGGCACAACCGCTCATCAAAGGCATGGTTTCAAAAGAAAACTGCCACATGCATTTTCTTGATTCGTATAATCCGTCTGTTCCTATTTTGTTTCGACCCATAGAGTACTGCACTGATCAGGCCCACCGCTTTTAAGGCAGTTCTCCCCAGGAGCACTTCTTCTTCAGACACCCACAAGAGCCTGGACCACATCCTAAGCCCACCGGAGAGGGCCAGGGCCGGGGTCCTCCAAGAGAGACACAAGCAGGACACTTTCTCAGGGACCCTGTCCGACTCGGGGCGTAACTCCATGTCCAGTCTGCCCACCCTCAGCACCAGTGGCAGCCTCAGCGCTTCTGCTGGGCCCCAGAGCAGCTCGTCCCAGAGCCACGGCCCACTGCCTCACATTCCTCCGTGGACCAACGAGGTTAGCCCTTGCTCCAGGATGACGGGTCTGACCAGCGGAGGTCTCCTGCCCAAGGCTAACGGCGAGGCGGGCTCCGTCTCGTCTCCTGACCGGTCCAGCTTTCGGTCGGACGACACGAGGGGTGGCGTGCGCTCGCCCCTCACCACGGACGAGTTCCTGATTGAACAGCTGGAGCAACGTCTGCTGGAGAGAGAGACAGAACTTCAGGAGCTACAGGTGACAAAGCCTCTTCTTAATATACAGATGTCGTGTTATCGAATGTGTGCACCATCTCGCATTGAATTGTGGCAACAACCCATATCTAATAATATTACTTCTCATGCGGGCGTGTAAATGCAGTCCTAATAAAGTTCCTGATAGTCTCTGCATAGATACATTGCTTTAGTCAGTGCTTTAGTGTGTTTGCCATGTGCTATGTTTAGACGGTGCAAATTAGGTGCTATGCTTCATACCAGGTGAGCTTCGAGGAGAAGGAGTCAGACACCTGCCATCTGTTTGAGGGCCGACAGAGGTACTGCACGGAAGAAATGGAGGGCCTGAAGCAGCGCTGCTCCTCCAGGCTGCGGCAGGTGTCCCAGCGGGCGACGCAAACCCAGCAGGCCTTGCAGCAGCAGGTGAGCCAGCTCCAGGCGGAGAAGGAGAGGCTGGAGGAGGACCTGTCCAGGCTGGCCCACGAGAAGGACTCGGCCCAAGTCCGCCTCAGGTCCTATGAGATGGAGAACACTCAGCTGACGCCCACGCTGGAAGAGACCCAGTGGGAGGTATGTTCGAGAGGACTCATTTGTGTGTGTCTGTGTGTGTGTGTGCGTGCGTGTGCGTGGGTGTGCGTTGTTCATAACCTGTTTATATGCGTGTCAACTATTTCTTACTTTTCTTTCCATCCTTGGGAGACAATAAATAACAAATTGTCAGAATGCAGAAATACTCCAACCTGGCCATGCACTCTTTTGTTTGCCACGGTGTTATTGGGTAGACGCCGACACAGAACGCTGAACCTCTGTCACTTTCCGCAACGCAGGTGTGCCAGAAGACAGGGGAGATCTCCCTGCTGAAGCAGCAGCTGAGGGACTGCCAGGCCGACGTGGGCCACAAGCTCAACGAGATTGTCAGCCTCAAGGCCACGCTGAAGGCGACCAGGGCTCAGATGGAGGCCCTGGAGAAGCAGAACAAAGAAGACCAGGAAAAGATCCACGCTCGCACGGTAGATGTCGAGGTGCGTCGAGTTAATTATGTACTGTTAAAATGACAGCAACGTCATGCAGATTGACAGATGGACAGTAGATGAACAGTAATTAAGAGAGGGAGTCCCTGGTATTGTTTGTATTTTTCACATTGACGTATTCTACGCCGTTCATAGGTGTGCCAAAACGAACTCCAGCGCAAGAAGAATGAAGCACACCTGCTGAGAGAGAAGGTGGGGAAGCTGGAGGAAGACATCCAAGCCATGAAGCAGGATCTGATGAGGGCTAAAGAACAGAGGCAGCAGCAGTGCATGAAGCGCCAGGCCCAGCCCCAGGCCCAGGCCCAGTGCCAGGTGAGGCTAGGCCAGGGATCAGCCCCAGTCCATGGCCAGACCGAGGAGAACCGGAGCCCCACCTCCAAAGAACCACTCCAAAAGGAGGTGGAGAGACTCAAAGGTCAGCTCAGGGAGGAAAGGGAGGCCCAAAAGCGATTGGCGCATAGCTTTGAGAAGGAGAGGCAGACGTGGAACAAGGAGAAGAGCCGAGTCATCAAGTACCAGAAGCAACTCCAGACGAACTACCTACAAATGCACAAGAAGAACCAGGATCTGGAGAGGATCCTGCAAGAGCTGACTGCTGAGATGGAGGGCCGGTTGGAGCAGGAAATGGAGCTCTGTAGCTCAGGATTAACCTATGAAGACATTTTAGCCACTGAGATATGAAGGGGTTAAAAAAAATCCCCAACAAGATGTAATAATCTACATTTGACTGTACAAAAATTATTTGGGTTAAAGTGGTTTAATATTTATTTTGAGAATACAATGATATTGATGGAATATAAAAATGGAGAGCTATTCAATATACTTTTTGGTACTGCAACTGGCCATAGGATCTTTGGATCTACAATGTATGATGTCATGAAACAATTGGTGTGTCAGTGTTTTGTTTCATACAGCAGTAAATACGGCCTTTTACGTAGTAGACGATCACTTAATAACTAGTAAAACTGACAGGGTCCTCATTACTTACAAGTTATATTTCAAGCTGACAATCTATGATAAGTATTCTATGTTCATAGGTTGGTTCACACACTTCACATAATTTATTCTGCATATATCGTGATCTTTTTTTGTAACTGTTCTCATTTTCACCTATTTGTAAATAAGCATATATTGTCATACATTTCTCCACAGTAAACGTGAGTAATTTTACCGCATGAACCAAGCAATACCAACAGTTACAATCACCATCAGTCATTCAGTGAGCATCAATTGTCTAGAATGTATATGCAGTTTTTATTTCGATTTAGTAAATGCTGTATTTATTTAAATGTGGGCGACCGAGGCAAAACAAATTCCTACTTTGAGTCAAAAGGAACAGACACGATTGAACCTTTTAGATTGTATTGCGCTTCTATTTTTAAAGTAAAGGGAACACACACACAGTAAAAGATTTGGCACTTTTACAGATATTACGGATAGTCACAGAGAAATGTAGTTTTGAAGCAGGTCACATAGTAATATTAAACTGGCTGGCTGTCACGGGTCACTTGGTATATTTATAACACTGTTCTCCAGATGACAAAAATAAAGGTTTCTGAAATAAGATATAAAAACAAAAAATTAATAATGTCTGGTTGTTCATTACCTCTCCTTATTATAACCAACTCATAGCTAATAACATGACCAAAGAATATTTCACTTTACCTCGAATTATACAAGCTTGGGCCTTTTGTGTTGATATTACCCATCTCACATTCCAGCCCATTTGCTCTTTCATAACTAGACTGATTGTCAAAATCAAGAAATGAAATCAAATTAGGGGCCATTGTTAGGCTGTGAATGGCACAATACTCCCACCAAGCTGAGAATAACAAGTCTAAATGGTGCGTCATTAGAGGCATTATCAGATCTGCTCAACATGCAAGTTTGCCAGTCAAGGGAAATTACAGACTGGGATCACTGGAGAGCAATAAGCGACAAATATGCAGAATAACAGCAGCCACCACACATCACATCCCCTCATAAAGCCAGCATAATACTGTATTGTAGGAATCTGACAAGAAAACCTAGAAAAGTTTTCAATGACGAGACACAGGCTCAAAGTCCAACCAACATGTTTTCACCGTCTCTGTGCTTTCAGCAGATCTCTGGTTCAGCAAATAAAACAGTGCTGGCATGGTTTGATAGCAGTTTCATCAGCCATTTTTTTTACATTCGATGAAAAAAGAAATTCCACCAAGAATAAAAATTAAGCTTATTAAATCAGCATAGCCTCGCTCACCCGGACAACAGCTGACCACAAAGAGGTTTGCCATCCAGCAGGTGTGCAAGTGATTGGACAGCAGTTAGGCAGTCGTCTAAGGAGATAGGGTGATAATACAGCCATATCCTGCTGGGATTCTGATGAGCTGCCAACATTCAAGCACAAAGGATTCTGAATTCATTAGCCAAGGGAGGCACACGTGCCACATGCAGATTGACTATGATTACAGATCCTTTTCGAATAAGATATCTCATCTTATAGGTGTAAAAACCAACTAAAATGGGTAGCTGTAGCTGCTGTTCACACACCTACACACAACACACCATCCTCCACCTACTTTTGGTCTGTTGTTTGGTATCTGTCAGATGGAATCAGCAAATATCTGCTCCCTTCCCATGGTTGTTCATTGAGTATTTGAGATACTGTCTTGGGTGGGGAGCACCCAGAGCGGCATACCCTTGACACCAACATTAAAATGTACCACCATTTTAGGCACCCTAAATGGTTAAATGTACTCGCATTCATAATTTGAATGTATCCTATATTCTAACATACAAATAAATATAACACAAATTGAGTCCACTGCATAGTGCATAGCCTAATTGTTAGGAATCCTCATGCCCTCGATAAATCATAGCAGCACTATTTATTACCAAATTCATAATCAAGTCATGTAGCTGGTATTTTTTGTTTTGTTAGTTCAGTCCAGTATAGCTAGCATTGACAGTCTGTGTAATATCTGTGGCAGCTCCAGGCCACAGTAAACAAAGTAATTGGGGAGGGAGTCCCACAGGGTCCCACTCTGCCTCAGCCTGTGCTGCTGACTGGCTTCAATGGTCATGGAGGTGGGGTGTGGGGTTTGCAGAAAGGAGGGAGCCTGGCTCCTTTGTTGAGGAACTGCAGTCTAGAGGGACTTGCTGGTTGGCTAGGAAACCATCTGGTCCTTACTTCCCGCTCCTGAACCCACCATTGCATATCCCCAAGGCTATTTCAATGAGGGTGTCAAATGCAACTCATGCAGGGCTGTGCAAATGCCATTTTAAGCCCTTATGTCTTCAATGAGTTAATTAGCTTTATCTCTCAGTCAACGGACCTGGAGTTGTATTTCTCCCTTCATGTTTTTGGGGTGACACTTATTATTCTAGCCATGTAGTGTGTGACTGGCAGACTTGTTAAGTTTTGGTGTAAATTAAAGTACAAAATTAAGATTGAAATAAATAAATGCACTAAGATTTGAGCAATGTTTCATAAATTAATACAAACATTTAAAATAATAATTAAGCTGTATGTTAATTTTTGCCAAATATATATGTATTTTGTAAACCTTGCCTTTGACACACTACAAAAAGTTACAGCCCCTAAAATAAAATACCAATCTGAAAAATGTATATCTGCTTTAAAACTTTGATTGAAAACCTTACTTCACAATGCCAATCTTTTTGGCAATGGCAACTGACATCCTCACTAAAGTAACAAAGATCTGACTTAATTCTGGAGGTAAGCTTTACAATTACACAAAAATGTCACATCAAAGTGGATACCATACCTGCTAAATAAATAATTTAATACATTGTTTTAATTACAGACATAATGACAAGATGCTGATGCTTTGAATGTCAGGTACACAAATCTTTGTCATTATCAAATTGAAATGCCTACGAATGGAGAAAAAACACATACAATGCATTAGGCCTAGAAAAATAGGCTCATTAGACTTATTGTTAGTTATTCATAAGAGAAGTTAATTTATAGTAAAGCTATACATTGATCATAATGGGTGCCAAAATGAGTAGCATGTCAGCTCTCTACACTAACCCTATTCACTGAAACAAAATGATCGTATCCCGCTGTGATGATAAAACGCAAGTGGGTTGCGCTAATGCCATTTAGCTGAAATGAAAAAAGAAACAGCATAAAAGTGGGCAAAGTGAGACAGTAGATTTATTAATGAAAACATTGGGAGCATCAAGCTAGTTACTCACAGGAATGTCATTTGATTGAAGACTCCCCTCTATGTTTTCAAACTCTGAAACAATTTGAATAGAATTTATTAACAAAAGGTTCTGATATGTTGTAGGAAAAGAAACTATTAAACAAAAATCCATGTAGAAAAGAGAAAGGCACACAATGTTTCACATGATAAATTGTTTATTATACAATTATTTCTGGCTAATTAACTGTATGTGATTGGTGGAATAAAAATAAAGAAACTTCAGTTTATACAATTTAGTGTAACTTACAGTACTGTGCAAATGTTTTACGCAGGTAAAGTCTTTGAAGTTCAGGTAAAGTCTTTGAAGTTAGAAAAAAAACACGTGCAAATATAAATGTTAATTGTTTATTTTTTTTTATCAATTCATAAAATACAAAGAGAGGGAAAAGCAAAGCTGTATCAAATCAACATTTGGCGTGACGCCTTCAAAACAGCATCCCCTGCCTAAAACCTATGCACAGTACTGTACATCTGATAAAAGACCAATAGCAATGTCCCAAATCCAATTGTAAAAAAAAAAAAGTGTCCCGCAAAGATCAAACCAGTTAGTCAGAAAACGCTGTTGTCTACCTTTTTCTGCCACAGACACAAAATCAGAAGCATCAGTTGAGCTGGTCTTTTCGATTTTTAGTCTTTTGACTGAAAATAAAATCAAATCAAATAACATTTTTAAAGCAAATATTACTTAAATTATCTTAAGAACTTGACAACAAAAATTAAATGTATTAAACTTAAACTAAAGTAAAGCTATAGTTAGACCCGTTTGTTTGGCTGAAAAATAACTCCGACAAATGATGCTGCAGATAAATATATACTGACGCACTTTCTCTACTGTACAGACACAGTACCTACTTGTATCGTAACGTACAACTATTTATTTGGTTCCTCTAACACAAGTTAACTTGTTATGTAACCTTTTCTGAACTTTACCGTTATGACTGTGCATCGTCAACAGTTCAATTTTCATAGGTTCAGCCAAGCGGATGATGAACTCTTGGGGAAACATTCCAGTAGACACCCAAAATGTTTCAGTGTTTCTGGAAAGGGAAAGATTAAAAAGGTTGCCATGAGGGTCATATAGGATTTAAGATTTTTTTTTTTTGCAGTAGCATTTGCTAAGGTGGCTATAGCGTTATCTAGCCTCAGCTAAGTAAGTTCAGTATTCAAAGCTTGCTGCCTTCCTACTAGTACTAGTAGTACTACTTCTACTAGCGTTATAAACTTAGAACGCAGTAGTCACTCACCCGTCAATGATGTTCTCTGGTGGATGATTTTCATCACTGGAAGTTGCTAAGACAACCTGTGCTCCTAAAGACTTTAGAGCAGTTTCTATCATCTTTAGAAAGAGTCTGAACGCAATAGGAACTAGTTTAAAACGTAACGTTAACTATGTTACGCTAACTAGCCAGCTACTTACTTACTAGCTAGCAGAAAAGCGCCACCGTTAATCACAAACATCAAGGACTCGTTGTCGTTGCCAAGCCAACCAATCATTTTGTCGCTGACTTTCTTCGTCATCTATTTTTTAACGTCAGTATTGCACGTTGTTTAGCAGGCTGCTACAATACAGTCAGCATCTGACTACCGCCGTCTTTATGGCAAATGGATGCAAAGACGTGCTTTTTGCTCGGGGAACTGGACACGTATGTTGCACCTAACTTTAAGTATTAATTAGAGGTATCACCATGTGGCATATGTGACCTTCTGAATGCAATATTTTCCATATCAAGTAGTTGCTTGCTTGCTAATCGCAAATACTTGCTAGCTAGCATTACGTCGCGGCGCTAGCTGACGCACAATAAACTATAAAAAATGTTTCTTCACTAGACAGCATAATGTAGATCGGCCGCCTTCCATCTGTTTTAAAGTTATCTAGCATTATTTCTCAGTATCCCGCTCTAGCATCTATTATCCTGTCAGTGTGAAAGAGGGCTTTCAAATGCTAAATGTCGATGGTATTCACTGTTTATATTTCCTGACGCTTGTTATTTACTGAGCGTCCAGATAAAAAGTTTTTCAACGTGAAAAATTATGAATTGTAACTGACGTTAACGGCCTAATCTCTCCGCTTTAAACTCTACCTCCAGAGTGACGATTCTGATATATGGGACGACACAGCACTGATAAAGGCTTACGACAAAGCAGTGGCATCTTTCAAGGTGGTGCTAGAGATGTCCAATAATTTGACCCATGAAATACTCCTCACCAAGCAACTAACTAAGTAGCCCTTATCAGGACTTAAAGAGAACACTTTAACGATTCCCAAATCAATTAAACAAGCTTCTGTTTCTTCATTTAAAATTACTTGATTTTGCTGTCATTGGGCTCATCGTAGGAAAGGATTTAACATTACTAACGCTGCCCATGTAAAAGTCCTGATAAGGGCTGGTTATTGAGTTTCTTGGTGTTTTTATCTCTATACTGCAGTATTCTTTTCCCCACTCTGTCTTCACTGAATCTTTCTTCCTGTTTTCTAACCACTACTGTGGACACCCAGACTGCCCTGAAGGGTGAGGATGATTCGCAGACCTCCGAAAAAGACAGCCTTGGGAAGAAACGCAAGAACAACAAAAAGAACCGGAGCAGGAAAAAAAGTAACTCATCCCCAGACAAAGAGGTAGGCACGTAGAACAGTGACTTAGTTTAATGTGTCATTTAATGCGGCTATTGCCAGTATGTTCATGGACTTTGCTTCAGAATCATGTGCATGTTATTGTCTTGCAGTGGCAAGTGGGCGACTCATGCTGTGCCTACTGGACCGAGGACGGCAACCTATATGCAGCCAACATCTCTTCCATAGACAAAGAGAGGGGCACGTGTATAGTTGTATTCACCGACTATGGCAATGAGGAGGAACAGAGTCTACAGGACCTGCTGCCCGAGAGCTCGGTATTTGAACAGGAGGTACAAAAGGTACGTACGTTGTAAAAAAAAAAAAAAGAAGAAGAAGAAGAAGGCAAACGACATCAGAATAGCCGGAGCTGAACCAAATGATGTGTCCAAATATTATTTGTTACGTAACGGAGAGGGGAGTTCAAGCAAGGTCTTAATACATTTGCTTAATTGTGCTCAATGCAGGCGAGCAAAGCAGAATCTTCAACAGAGGAGAGCGACAGGTCGTCCGCACCTCACCCACACGGTCATCAGTCACGCTCCAATAAGTCTCCCAGAGCACCCCCTATGTGGGCTCCTGGCGTCCCAGGGTTCCCTCCCAGCCCACCTCAAATGCCTGATGCCAGAAAGGTATGAATGCCTATGATAGCTTAGTACCCCTCAGCAGTCTTTCATGTGTGATTACAAATAGGATGTCAAATGTGCATGATGCCGTAAAATGTTTTTCAAGTAAGTAAAAGTAAAAAGTCCAAAACGCACGCAGGCGAAAGTGTACGAGAGATTGGCTGTGAGCAAGGATTGAAATGTGGCATTAGAAGATGTAACAGAAAACAATACTTTGCAGTGGATGCTGACCTTTGCGATGGTATTTTCTTTAGTCCGATTCCAGGAAGCACGGCGTCCCAGGACCCGCCCCTCCAGGTTGGCCTCCCATGATGCCTTTTGGACCACCGGTGAGACATCACATATAGTTAGTTACATGTAAATCTAAGACAACATATCTGCTATTGTTCTCTTCAGCCTACAAACATAGGTACCCGCCAGCAGCTCCTTCACTTGCACTCTTTTGAAGAAGGCCAATAATAGATGGAAATGAATAATGTCTCTTTCAAGCGGCTATCCTGAAGATCTGTTGTTTTTGTACCCCTTATGGTAGATGATCCCTCCACCTCCCCCTATGAGTCCAGACATGGAGAACGACGAGGCTCTGGGCAGCATGCTGATCTCCTGGTACATGAGTGGTTACCACACCGGATACTACCTGGTATATAGGACCTCCCTTATTAATTAGCATGTATGGGGTTTCAAGGGTAGATTCCCTGAAAGCTGAATGTGAACATCTGATTTAGACTTGGTGTATAAGTGTTAACTAAAAAGCTCATTAAACTATCAATAGACGTTGGCTTTTTATCAGCGCTGGTGCAAAACAAGTTTGTCTAAATATAGATTTTAGTAAAACACCCTCATGTATAATGCTTGGCTTTTGCTCAGGGTTTGAAACAAGCGCGCAAGGAGGCTGCCTCTGGGAAGAAGACTCACCACAAATAAAGACAAGGTATTTCCTTAGTATGTAGTTGCTTATGCTGTATGTGAGGAGTCCATCGTGTTAACTTAGATGTATATCAGTCGTGATTGTTTTAGAAAATAAATCCTGTGTCGTTGAGTAGTCAGTAGACTATTTAGCCATTCAATGTAATGCCTTCATGTGTCAACCTTCACTGAATATTGCTCCTGTCTTGCTCTCTGCCCCTCCGCTAGGTGTGCGTGGCTCATGGGAGCTGCGAGGCTGGAAGCATTGTTGAATGAACTCCTCATTTCAGAGTAGCTGAGACTTTTTTTTATTCTTTGTATATAAATGAAATAAAGGCTATCTTGGTACACATACGTTTGTTATCTGACCCTTTTTGCTAAACCCTGCCAGACTCAGATTACAGTATTGCCAAATATGTGTCCTCAGGTAATAATTTGATTCCCCGCTGGATGGTTGCAGTAGCACTACTTTCCCAATAGATGTCAGACTAGTCATATGCCCATAGGAACACGAGTGATGACAATTATAATCTTAATGTTCTTTTTTTCAGGTTTATCCACATAGGCCATTAACATGTAATATAGATTCTACCATGGACTATTTCCGTACCCTGTAAAATAATCGAGATTATTTAAATATATATACGTAATGCCGTACGTATGTAAATGCAGCATGTTCTGACGTGTCAGTCTTTTTTACACAAATGGATTACATGTTTGATGTATCATTATTTTCTCCCTCTGCTGAGGAAAAAACATGTCATTCTGGTTGTACTGCCTTCCTTACTTAATACCTGTATACCTGTACGCAGTCTTTTACACACATCAAACACACATTTATGAATGAAGATTTTCCTGGTCTACCCTGAAGCCTGCTCCATGAGCCAGTAGATAAGTTACATTTTACAAAAGAAACCTGTGCAGAATAGGGCAAGGGCAACATAATGGTACACATATAGAACATGGGAAAACCACATGTAATTATAGTGCGGCCACGGTCATTCTGCTTGCTCTGTAATCCTTAAGCTGTATACGGAGGCCAGACTGGTGTGCTCATGTACTGCTGGCTTACCACCCTCACTTCCGTGGGTCCAGCTCTAGTTGGCCATGGGACTGTGTGTGTTAGGAGTAAGAAAGTCAGACAGAAAGAGGGACAGACCGGCTCTCTGTGGCTGCGATGTGAGAGCCGTATTGTCTCCTGTTTTTAGTCAATGCCATCATCCTCCAGCTGTTCCATAGGAATTGCTCTGTCCGCAATGAGCAGCCCCATTGTTTGGCCATGGACTGTGGTTGGCATTCTCTTCACGTTGTGCAAATGTCGACCAATGTGTTTGCCTCTCAGTAGTCCCTCGGTTGTGTTGTGTGTATGTGTGTGTGTAGGATAGTTGTTCAGAAAACAGCCGGAACCAAACAAGGCATTAGACTCTCTGAAGGAAGCACAGTTTTTGTTTGGTGCATTTTTGCCGAAAGGCTATCTACAGTACAGTAAATCTAGGGTTAGCCCAGACCAATCCCAGATGGGGGTTTCAACTCAAGCATAGCAGAGTTGCTTTGTAAGCCCCGGCTCTCCAGGCAGAGAGCAGAAAACAGGAGTCCCCAGAGGGGTTGGCCTGGTCCTGGCTTAGAGTAAAAGAAGGTCAGGTCCAGGCTTGGGAAAGCGTCCCTCTATTATTTTCGACCCCTCTTGACCACAGAGGCATGTGGCGTGTAAACATAAACTGTGTTTCACACAGAGGTCCCCGTCTAAGGGCCCAACTAAAAGGCGAGCCAGGCCACATTGCTGCATAAGTAACAGCGCCTCTGGCTGTTTGCTCGGGATCTCAACGACAACAAACATCCTGCTTTCCAGTGAGCGGCCATGGGGAGAATGTGAAGTTATGCTGGTGGGAGTCGGACAAAAAAACACTCGTCTTTCATCGACATGTTCCTCGTTGTTGTTAGAAACATGCAACCATAGGGATGGCCCTGGCTGACAGGGATGGCTTTTTCTATTACTGTGATCATTCAACCGTTCAGTTCATTATTTAAACCGTTCATGAGACTCTCAACCCTGTGGCAAAGGAACAGCTGACAGATGTGTCAAGTAACCATTTAGCACAATTTATCCTTAAGTAATAGAGGTTTTTTTTTAGAGTGATGAACACGCAATTATTAGCAAGGCTGTTCATTACTCCAACTAAACCATATACTGGGCTTTATAAAAGTACACAGTGCCTTTGGAATAATGTCCTGTGCAGTGAGTAATGATGGGTAAATAGTATGTTGTTTTGGACAGGAAAAAATCAACTCTAGCTGATAGTAATCTTAAGTGAGTGAGAGTCACGGTACTCAGGTAGTCGTATCTTGATTGATTTGTTTGTTTCGTGACATCCTAGAACAGAGACTGAGACACTAGCCATTGTGTTACCTCTGGTGCACAGGGGATTTGACTGTTAATCTGGTAGATCCCGTAACCTTCTGATCTTGGAGAATTCCAGTCACAGCAGATCCAGAGCATCCCATGACCCGAGGGGGCCACTACAGCTTCTGATACACATTCCTGGGGTATCTTTGCTGGCTGTACAGATGCTTGTAAATAACGCAAAGTGCCAGGCCTCTAGCAGCACAACTGCAGTCTTGTGGCCAGGCCACGGGGCCTGATGTCTGTCTGTGGTCATAAGCCTTGACATCCTCAAATAACCCACAAGTGAAGTCAACTTTTATGGTGTCCAGGTGCCCACTCTCCTGCCTTATAGTTTTCCAGAACGTTGAGGAGAAAAGCTTAGCTGCTGTCTGACCCTGACTGCCCTCACCATCCATACCTTGATAATTATTTTCTTTATTATTTAAAGTATGTATAATGACAGTATAACGGACGGTGGTGGCTTGATTAAGATTACATTTGAACTAAAACAAAAATAGCTTTGGAGATGTATAATTTGCAACAAACTTTTATGTTGCTGCAGACAGTACACTCGCCCAAAAAAGTTATTGCGTCCAAATCTTTGTTCCCAATCCACTGCAATACAACACCTCACCAGTAGAGGTCTCAAACAGGCTGCGTTCGTGGGGGCAGTCGAAAAGTTAAGTCGGTTCGCTGCACCGCATGGGGTGTCACACAACGATTTCACACAGGGGAATTCTGAGTACTCCGGAGAAAAAGTTACAGAACGAGGAATGTAGGGGCAACAGCAAGTCTAGCAGTACACTTGCACTTTCTCATTGAACACGTATTTTAAAGAGAATCGTCACAAATAGGTGTAGGACAAAAGGGTTCTCACATCCCCATGGGAAGTTTATCTCATCGTTATTGTCAGTTCGTGAGAAAGACTGCCAATTTGAAAAGCTGATTCCATTTTCAGAACGATTCTGAGCATTTTTTTTTCTTGAGAAGCGCATGTTCGTGTTTGAGTACATATAAACATCAACATGTTTTGCCGAAATCAAACAGCAAGAGCCACTGTGGCGCGTGGTTCTGCTTTGGAAATGGAGATACGACGAGGGAAATTTAGACGGAGTGTTTTCTTGGACACGTTACAGGTAAAGTTCATCAGTCATGTGTGTTTAACAACTGAAACCACGTTGACCCTGTTTTCTCACCCACTAGCAGCATGTCAGCATGTGTGTGGTTACTGGCTGCAGGGTGTCATTGTTTAGTTTATCTTGTGTTACCTGTAAAGCACTTTGGTCAATATAATTGTCTATATAAATAAATTTGATTTGATTTGATTTGATATTTTCTTATAATAGGCTATAGGTAAAGTAAGTAAAAACAAATGCATTTGTGTGATTCTGAAAATTAATCTTACAGGCTATATGTGTTCTTCAATTGCTTCAGACTCAATTGTTTCTAAGTCATTGAAGCAACAGGTTTTTGTTGGACATTTTTTTCATCCCCGGATGAGCATCTTAACAGCAGTGTGTTTGCCGATTGCTTTTATGTGATTATGTGAATCAATGCTGTTATGGTGCTGCCATGTCTTTTTCTGTAATGTTCTCATTACATCTGCTTCATATTAGGCTGTGCTATTTAAAAGAGCAGACAGGCTGAGAGGGCTTTCAGCTTAACCTCTAATTACTTTCGTACACGCAGTCAACATTATTATGAGTATTTTGATGTAAAGTCTCCGTCTTTCTTGCATTTTCTCTCGTTTTGCCAACCTCTATTTTTGTCTGGCAAGCTCATACCGAAATATACATTTGTGTAGTACCTGTTTGTTCATTTCATGATTGGCTTTGGGTACCACTTTCTTTTTATATGTGTGTGTCAAGTCTAAAGGCAGCCATGTAAAAGTTTTCACCAGCACACCAGGCAGGCTAGAGTGTGGATTATACTGAATTGTTATATAGCGGGGTAGAACAGATAGGTAGTCGATTCTGTGTGTGTGCGCTTGTGAGAATGTTTTTGTGTGTACTTGCTCTCAGACAGTGAGGTTTCTGTAATGCACCCTTGGCTTGTTAAATTGTAATGTTAAATGCACCAGATAAATGACTTGGCGTGGTTTGTCACTTTGCTTGCTCTCTAACATGCCTGTGTGTGTTTGTGAGTGTTTGTCTGTTTAAGTGTTTTTGTGTCACATTAGTTGTTGTTTATTATTTATGTGATGGGAAACCAATCAGCCGGCAGTGGGAAGTCCTCACCACTCTAGGATTGTATTGATTGGGCTAGTCTCTGGCCCCTGAGTGCTATGAGCTCATACGTGTATCTGACCTTCCCATATCAGATAACACTTCTCTGTGGAGAACCTGATGTCTGTGCCTGACTTAGCCTACCCTGTTACCTTGGTAATCCCATTTTGACAAAGCTGGCATACAAAATGTTTGTTTACTTCCGTTCACCTTGATGGCGGCAGAGGACTGTGTCAAATTGGGCTCATGGGGTACAGGGGAAGTGCCAGTGAAATGCTTATCATCTTAGTTGACTGCATCGATTCCAACTGATGTTATATTGTACTTTCTATGGCGAATTGTATTTTTTCTCAGTCACATTTGTCTTGGAAACCGTGTGTCTTATTGAGGGTGTTAAGCTTGAGTCCTGCACTCCATTGCTTTCACCTCCGGGTAGTCTTTCAATTATTTATTAATCTGGGTTAAGTTGTCCCCCCGACAATAAGTACCTCTTCCTTAACTCCTTATAATCTGCTCCCTGGTGCGCGTGTAAGATGAATGTCTTTCGGTGGGCCATTGTGGTCCCTGGTAATGCTGCTCTTTCAGGGACCCGGGACTTTCTCACAGCCCTGAGGGTGCCCCTCTGTGTGCCTGCAGAATGATAACGCTCGTTAAAGACGTTCGATGGCTCGCTGCAGCCACGGCATGTTAATGAAGCCCGTCGCGTAGCGTTGAAAGGACTCTATTCACCCAGTGCGTCCGGTGTGTTTAGGTTTTTGTTTTAGGCTACCTGTTTCCGTTGCCAATTGTTTGAATACTGCATGTACTGGGGGTAGACAAGTTGTCAAACTGCTAAACCCAGGAAAGTAAAACCATTGCCTTTTTTAACAATGGGCTGAAGTGCATTGTTAGACTTGAAACTGCGTGTGCCAGATCTGTATCTGGTTGCCATAGTGACTGAGGTGACTCATGGAAAGATGTCCATTTAAAGGCAATACCCCCCAACTCACATTAAACCAACTATTGATGTGGGATTCAACCCCCTTTGGACCTTTTCTCAGAAACGGCAGAAGGTTTGAAAGGGTATCAAATATACAGCCTAGATGGTCAAGCCTAGATGTATGTTCCCTCTTTGAATTGATCACATCTCTCTTTGTCTAGCTTTGTTCAGTCTCTGCTCAGTGCCTGACAGTTTCTAGTTACAGGAAAATGTGTGTCGACCATTCTCAGACAAAGGAATGGAGATCCAGGCATTTGTCCACTTATGATGCCACTCACTCACTTTAGACAAGAGCTGACTGCTTTTCTGTTTGAAATGTGCAAAGGCCCATTGTTCATTCCTCTTTGGTTGATGATCAGTGTGTGTGTGCGTGTGCGTGTGCGTGCGTGTGTGTGCGCGACCTAGGCTTTTAGCTGTCTTGTCTCTATACTGTTTGGCCGTCAGTTCTGTTAGTCGATGACTTCTCCAGGATCAGCCCTGAATGTCTGCTTGACCAGTGGTATTTTCTATCTCCGTTCTCACCTCTCTGCCTCTAGTTCTTTTTTCCTCATTGTCTTTCTCTCTCCTAAGTTGACCCTCTCTACCTGTGGTTTAACGTGTCAAACTGTAAATAAGATGCACATTTGTTTTTGTTTTGCCTTTCGAGGTGCAACTTGTGTCTCCCAGTGTTTGCTTGTTGGTACAGTCGGGAAAACAACATTCCACCGTTCCCCAGCAGGTGGGGGAGAAGACATCTGCTTTTCCCTGCCCTCCCCTGCTGTCAGGTCCAAATGGATGTCTCCTCGGCGCGCCGTCCTGCCTGGGTCTCCGCTGTCCGTCCACCTCGACGTGCTGTGGTGACAGCTGCAGCCACCCGTGCACATCGCCGGGTCACCAGGGGGCCCCGGGGCAGGGGAGGTGTGGAGATGGAATGTGCTCTGTGTGAGACGCTGGATGTCTGCAGTTTATCCTTCTTCTCGCCCTGGCATGGCCACCACAGAGCAAGGAAGTGGTTTGGGTGGAGTGTGTGTGTGTGTTTGTGTGTGTGTGTCAGCCACACCCATATACGCTGTGCATGAGTGTGCGTCCAGGCATGGGAGGCTGCTGCTCTGGAGGGGGAAGAGAGAGCCTTGGACTGTGGTCTGCTCTGGCTTGGTCTTAGGTTGGTCCTCATACCCTTCTCCTCCTCCCTGGAGCTAAGCATTCATTCACCACCATGGGTCTCAAATAAATGACGGGCTGACTAGTTTTAGAATAACTGTGGGAATTCTCTCTGTCCTCCACCGCACCACCTCCCGTTCACCCTCTTTGGGAATGTCAAATGGACCGAGTGGTTGAGGAAACTCACATCGATGCCAATACAATCTGAATGAGTGAGTGTGCTCTAAAGGTGACAGATGGCTTCTCGGGAAGGTTTCCTGAAAAGATATAGCTGTCACACACGAAAGGTCAATGAAATATGTAGGCTACCGTTTTTCTCCGTATTACAAGCTGCAGTAGAATGTCACCTATAAGGGAATTGCAAGCTTTCAAAGGTAGCTGGCTCCCTTGAAGTTGAGATATGCTGATAGCTTATCCAGGCGTTCTCTGGCCGTTCAGCATCCCCATGTGATCCACTCTCAGCACGACCGCTCTGGAAAAGCATTTATCGTCGCTTGGCAGACCATTACGTGACGATAAATCTCCGATGTTTTTTCTCGTCTCCCAAATGCTATTTATGTAACCCTGTTTGTACAACTGCATATGTCCCTAACTTACAGTGTTGGGGCCTTCTTGTTTGTTTTTGGATTCTGCAGCTTAGCTATTATGCATGCCAGACAGGACCAGCATCTCAGGGGAAGCACTGCGCAAGAGGATGATTCAGCAGGGCTGCTTTAACAGCCGTATTACTACTTCCTCGTTTCGGGAGAAAGCAGTCCCCTATCCACAGCACAATGGACTGTTAGTCAGTGGTTCTGCAAGCCCCAAAACGAAGGCCTATCCTGGGCCATGACGTGCCAGACTGAGGGCCCTGTGTCCAGGGAGCCCTTAAGGGTCCCTTTGGCCCCGTGTAATGAGTGGGGCTGTGTCAATAGGCTCAGAGGGGCAGAGGAGAGGCCAAGGAAGGTTTACCCTCTTTCCAGGACCTTTCTCTGAAACAAAGAAGGACCTGCGCTGTGTTTGCACGAATGCTGCCCCGGAGGATTGGCACAGTTGGACTACTTCAATTAGACATGCTTCCGTTGAGGTTGTTCTTGAATAGCCATTGCACTCTGTGTGCCCAAATGTTCGGCTCAGATATGGTTCTCGACATGTATCGTAATGCTAATCATAATAATAAAGTCATAATGATTCATTTTATTTACACGGTGATTTTCGGAAACCCAAAGATGCTTTACAAGGCACACTGTAAACAATGCAACAATGACACAGGATTAAGAGTTAAGGAATAAGGATTAAGACACCTGCGCACGGCTTTGTTTTTGTTAGTTTAAGTCTGCCATTGACTGTTCTTTGAGACTCTCCTTTTGTTTTTCATGTACTAGTGGCTGTGTGACTCCTACCTGTCCTTGTCCATTGAGTGCCTTCCTTGCCACGCATAATATTAGACCACTTTATATTAATTGGCTCGGCTCGTTTCAGAAGTCGAGACGTTCTGTTCCAGCTGTCGTACGGCAACCCTCGCACAAGGCCCCCACGTTGAAGGATGGCCTGGGGGACAGGGTTGTTGTTGAGTTGTCGAGTGACAATCCTGAAGGTTGTTACCCTCGCCAGACCTCTTATCTTACGCTCACGCAGTCTCTCTTCTCTCGTGGCACCATCCAGACAGGATGTTCTCCTCCACTGACCCCGTGTTGCCCTTTCCGGGCCCAAGGACAGGGCTCTCCGTCAGGGTCTTATCTGATCACGTCAGCCCTGGAGGAGGTGGACGGCGGGGAATGTAGAATAGGGGCATTTCTCATATCAGGACGTTGTCCAAGTACAGCGGGCTGCCACCCTTATCTAGATCAGGCCGCTGGCTCGTCATCCTACGCAGAAGGACAGCGATACCTTCCTCTTTCACACCGTGGTCCCACTGTGGGATCAGGGGGACGGGGAACCGTGACCCAGATCAGCCCGCTCTATAGAAGCTGAGAGGTTTGGGTTGACGGGAAGCGTATAGATGGAGACACACACACACGTCAGGCCGGATGTGAGTCACTCATAGTGGGCTCATTGTCACTCATAGTGGGCCCTTTGTGTAATTCACCAGAACTCCTCCTGCACGCCCGGCACGGTTTTGAGAGCTTCGACCCTGCACGCCAACCTCACGCCACGCTGTCGCTGCGCCGACGCGGCTTGACTCGTGGTGACTCACGGTGCCGCTGAGGGACCTCGTCTCTGCCCCTTCCTCTTTCGCTTGCACGTGGAGAGACACACACACACAGACTCACGGGAAAGCGGACAGATGACTAACCAGTGTGTGCCGTCGGTCAGGGAAGCAATGTGAACCCCCCCCCCCCAGATATGTAGGCTTTGCCTTGTCAGTGCCTGAACCACGCGGTGAAGCAGTGGGCTTAGACGGAGGCAGGCGGGCTCAGGTGGCATGGTAGGCTCCGTCGAGCGGGAGGCCCTGGCCCCGTGTCAGCGCTGTAATGAGGGAGGAGTGCGCAAGGTACTCAGAGAACGGGCTAACGTCAGTTGGCAGGTGTTTGTCTCTTAACACCATGTTGTTAGTTCACCGAGGTTCCAGGAACACCAACACTTTTCTCTTTCTCTCGCTCCAGTGCATGTTCCGCCCTCTTCCTAATTGGACACTATTGAATTGTTGTTGGCGAGGTATCGAAGGCTCTAGTCGCAGTACGCCCTTTGGGAAATTGGAGAATTGACCCGGAGAGTGCAGAGTTGTTGTAGGATCCCTGCTGCACAGAGCTCTCGGACCGAACCCTCCTCTTCCGTCCCAACCCCCAGGAGTGCAGCCTGATCTGGGTCACCGTGCTCCACTTAGACCATGGTGCGGGAAAAGGGGTCTTTCTGCCACCCTGCGCGCCGTCAACCTACTTGGCTGCTCCAGATTGTGGTCCTCAGGGATGGATGTGAGGAAGAGGACAAATCCACACAGACACCTACATCATGGAAGCACAGGCTCACACCTCAGTGGAACATGGACCAGTGACTGGGAGTGGGCCTAATAGAGCCATGTCGAAAGAACCAATGCCAGCAATTCATTAATGTTGAAATAGTTCCTGTTACCTTTGGTCAGTGTTTACACAGGAGCCCCCTTAGCTTGATACAACACTGATAGTGAAGCCACAAACACTGCACAGATTCCAAACCTTGGATCGTGTCTGTTGGTTGTAGGGGAATTAATCACTGTAATACCAAGGCCTTGCGCTATGCATTGGGGCTCAAGACAACAGATGGTGACAGAGAGACGGTCAGGGATTGTTCCACTCGGTCTGGGTGTGATTCTGTTTAAAGGTCGGGCCTCCGTTTTAGCCTGTTACTTCACCGCGGCCAGAGTCGTAAACATTCTCAAGTCCACGCGCTCGCTAAGCCCGCAGGCCCGGGCCCAGGACTGTGGAGCCAGGTCCGCTTACATCACCTGTTCTCCCCTTTCCCTCCCCCTCCCATCCCCCGCCCTCTCCTTTAGCCCCCGCACAAAGAGGCCTGTTCATTCCTCTCTCCTACTCATTGCACATCAGCACCTGGCTATTGTAACTGGGATGAGTCAGGGCCCCTCCGGAAGACTGTGTGTGTGTGTGTGTGTGTGTGTGTTGTGTGTTTCTTTTTTCTGTCTGTGTCCATTTGGAATTGTGTACCTTTTGCGTTAGTCTGTCTGTGATGTGTTGTGGTGATCCCTGTGTGTGTGTGTGTGTGTGTGTGTGTGTGTGTGTGTGTGTGTGTGTGTGTGTGCTTGTTCTTCACGTGCCTGTTCCCACACTAAGTTGAGGGGCTGCTGGGAATGTTACACAATATCACTTATTTCCTCTCTACCAGTGGCCTTTGTGTGTGTGTGTTGTGTGTGTTGTGTGTGTTGTGTGTGATGTGTGTGTGTGTGTGTGACTAATTGAAGTTGCGTTATTCGTGCTTAGCCCCCAGGCCACAGAGTGGGAGGTTTGAACCTCTGTTGGGGCCGAGGGCTAAACCAACCATGACGCCAGTCTATTGAGTAACTCCTCGGCTGGGTTTCGGTGCTGGACAGGTGGTGTCACATGGCGGGCTAAAGTAACAGTTAAGTGGGAAGTGCTACCTTGAGCACATCGCAGTGTCTGTGAATGAGAGAAAGATACATGATGACAGTGTTTCCTCCTGTATTGTCAGTCCTTTCAATGGGCATTCCTTTTATTGCTAAAGCAGAAGAGATAAGGTATAATCATAAACCTCTACAGGTAGACTTTGTTGTCTTGTGATTCTCCATCTGATTTCCCCCTGGCTAAGAACACTGATAATGCGTCTGAAATGAAGACCCTGGGGTCAGTCTCTCCTTATTCGGGAGATGCTTCTCTTCCTTCTTCTCTCACTCTATCTTTTCTTCTTTCTGGCCCCTGACACTTTTTTTAGTCACTTGGTCTGCATGGTCTGTTCTTCTGCCCGTGGAAACCAAACAAGGCAGACAACACGAACTGAACACTCATGTCTCCCAGCAGCATCACGCCTGCTCTGCATTCAATGGCCGTAGTCATGGCTTATTGCTTTATTTAGGTGCACACATTCACTCTCGTGTCTCATGGTCACTCCTTGATTTATGGTTACACCTCGTCTCGAATATGGAATTGCTTAAGAGTGAACAGTGAGTTTCCTGTTTGAGCAATGGGACAAGAGCAAGTACTTTGCCACTGCTAGGAAACCTTTCCCCACTAGAGGGCACCATTGTCTTATGTCGGTTACAGTAGCGGCCCAGAGAGTAAGCCTGTTTGATTCTCCTCTGTATCACTTCTCTTAAGACTACTAGTGCTGGTTATTATCTATCTACATGTGATTGCTTTTCAGCCCCTAGAATACATCTATTTGGAAACCGGTCTAACCAGAACCAATCCTATTACAAAACGATGAACAGCTTTGTAGAGAATCCGGCCTAATCTGTAGGAGGTTGTAATGGTTCATCTTCCAGTAGACGCTTAGCGCCAGTCAGGGATGGAAATCAATGGAGATCAACTGTCTAATGAGCTCCTGAAGCTTCCAGGGAGCTCTCCAGGTCCTCAGAGTGGTGAGACGGAGCGCTCTGTACTCCCATCAACTGTTGGCTGAAGGGTTACCAACGGCAAGCCAGGGAAGCAGCCGGAATGGTCTGGTTGCAGAGGATGGGAGGAGGTGTGTGTGTGTGTGTGTGTGTGTGTGTGTGTGTGTGTGTGTGTGTGTGCACGTGTGTGTGCGCGCACCCACCTTTAATGAAAAGAGTAAGTGAAGAGGAAAGCACTTGTCAGTGAACATGTGGAGTGTGTTACCTCTGTGTGTGTGTGTAATTCGTCTCTGTGTCTTTCTCTCCCAGCACCTGGCACCGTGGGGGTGCTTAAGAAATATGAAATGGGCCAAAGGCCGAGCACTAAAAGACTCCCTTTTTCTGGTGTAACAAATTACTCCTGTGAGAAAATCATTTCTGGAGAACACTCCTTTGTATTCTCAAAACAACAGTTTCCAAAGAGTTTGCCATGAAATCACTTCAACGCTAACTGGAAGGTATTATGTCCCATAATATAAAGAAAATAATTGATAAGTTATTATTTTGCCCCTTTTTTATACCTAACCTCTGCTTCTTTGCTATTATGTTATGGCTGTGATTATTTTCGAGGATTTAATTCTGTGGTTAGGATAACCATTTTAATAGATTTAATAGAAATGTCTGCGCCGAGATTGAAGTGCATATGCTATGAAACACCATAAGCTAGGGTTGGGGGAGAATGCAACATAAATTATCTAAAGAGCTGTGAGGGCTTTGCTCTGCTATATGGCTGTCTTTGAGTTAGAACTGTATTTCCCCCCTAGGGGGTTTCCTCTATGGCTCATCACATGACGTCATCCACCAAACAGGTGTGCTTTCTGAGACCTGAACTATCATCATATACACATACACACACACACACACACACACACACACACACACATACATATACAGAAAGACACACGTCAACAGACAATTAATCACGCTAGAATGTTCTGTGAACTGCGTACTCCTCCCACAGAGACCATACAGGCACGGCCCCTTGGGAATGTCTTGGCTGGTGGGCTCAGTTGGACAGTCCTTGACCGGCTAGATATTTGTCTGTGGGCGAAAAACATGTTATTTGCACAGCTCCATGCATTTGTGTGTGTGTGTGTGGCCACGTTTTTCTCCCAGCTGTGTGTGTGTGTGTGTGTGTGTGTGTGTGTGTGAGTGTTTGCTTTAGGTCTGCGATTAAAAGTGTGTGTGGGCTCATAATTGCGTGTGTGTGTGTGTGTGTGTGTGTGTGTGTGTGTGTGTCCATGGTAAAGTTTGCTTATGTGTCTGATTGTGTGTGCCTGGGAGCTGTGGCGTGGGTGTGGCTCAGTGTACATATTGGGATGAAATCTTTGTTGTGGTCTGAGGGGCGCAGGCTGAGGCCCTCCCCTCCCTCTTCCACCCTGCCAGGCTGCTCATTTACAGACACACTGGGGACAGCCCTCCTCAGCAGAGCGTGGGGAGCAGGAACTGCCACCCTAAGGCAAAGATCCAAACACACACACATGAAATTGAGCGTTAATGGTGATTTTAAACCATTGTCTCTGACCAAATACATCTCTCTGTGAGGGGTTGAGTCTTACACAGCGGCTTGTCCTGTCTGGAGGGATCATAAGACCAGAGGAAGTCAGCCTAAGAGTAGGGGGTTTCCTAGTAAATTCACTTCCATTGAGTTAATAATTGGTTCTCAGACTGTGCTTGGCTGAGTAGAACTTCCCTGTACTAGTTTCCCTGCTTCCCTCCCCAGCTGGCCCTGACCGTTTAGTGGGTTAACCTCAACTCAACGTTCTCTTAAGTCACCCGTCGGGCAGGAAGTGTTCCTTATTCCTTTTTGCATCCGTTCAGGAAAAACAAACACCCCGGGCATTGTCGTGAGTGCAGCCTGACCAGAGGTGGTTACTAAAGGTCACGTTAGACTGACACAGGAAGGTGTGTGTGTGTGTGTGTGTGTGTGTGTCAGTGGGTGCGTGTGTCAGTGGGTGCGTGTTTCTAAGTGGGCTGTCTTTGTGTCAGCATCTCCCAGCACTTATTTTACTTATTTAATTTTTTTCTATTAGCCTGTCCATTTATAAAACCGGTTAATGTAGCGATTGTGCCCTGATTGTCTGTTAGCACAGCAAGCTCCATTCAGAGCTAACCGCACGCTAGCCACTTTTCATTTCACGTAGACCTACTTCCATTCCACAGTGACGTGAAACCAGGTACAACGATGCTTTGTGCCTCAGCTTGCCTCCAGGCTCCTAGTGTTTGCCCTGTCATTGACATAATAGCAATTTTACTTCTGTTTTCTTTCTCTCAAGCCTCCAGGCTTCTGTCGTATTACGAGGTGTCACTCACTGTTTTTGATTTAGTGTGATAAGCTTGTTAGCTTTACTCCTCCGTTGCCTCATTAAAAGCCAACTGGCATAGTGCGAATTAAGGTATCTTATTTGTTAACGTGTTTAGATTTTTCCAATATTCAGAAATGACCCAATTGCAACTATTTTCCTCGGCAGGACTCCCAAGAAAGTGCTCTGTGAAATACCCCCTTCTTACTTTCCAGCACACACTTTGTTATAGTGGATTTGTTTATTAAACTTTCAGTGTACTTGGTGGCGGAATTGAATTAGGTTAAGAACAATACTGTTGCTAATGTAAGCTAGCAGTAGACCATCAAGTCAGTAGCATGGAGCCTACATTTTGTCCCCTGATGACCAGAAGGCTGCTTCAGCTCAACTTAATTCAGGGTGTTTGAGGGTTTTCAATGGTTGAGCAGTGGTATTTTTCTGAAGCCTGTGATGTCTGCATGTCTTCTTGGGTTTGGTGGTGACATGAACAGGGTCTGTATGGATGGAAACAGCAAGTGGAGCCTCAGTCTCAAACGTGTTTTCATGAAAACCCAACACCCTGATGGTGCGTTTTTCTATTCTCTTTCCATCCCCCTCACCACCACCCTTGAAACAACAATTCTCTCCTCTTTACCAAATGGATGAAGTCGATGACAAAGACAGATTTGGATATGGGTAATTTATGTGTGCAAGCAGGATGGTGTGTTTGGTAAACTACCGGTGCACCCATACTCTGCTGTGAAAATGGAGTTCCCTCACATTTCTTTTGTGTTCACAGTTTACTGTCTCTCTGTCAATTTATGCTCACAAGTGTAAAGGAATTTTTAAGGACTTGTTTTCGTTGGACTGTGTGGTCTCTTGACGCCCATGTGTTTGCTAATGTCTGTGAATGCCCAAAAAATTTATGTTTATAACCACCTTTGTGAGGTGTACGTACAATAATGCCATTTTTGTTTTATTGGGAGCTACTGCTTGTGCTGCTTAATAGCAGCCACTGAAGAAAGATGTTGTTTCTGACTAAAGCAATACTCGTTTTAAAAAAAAAAAAAGCTATTTTTTTGTAATTTATTTACTGCAAAAATTGGAGCGTCAGTATGGAGTGGGGGGATTAAAAAATCGAACTTAATCTTCGAATAACCTCACTTATATGTATCCATCCTTAAAACGTATAATTCAATAGCCTATACGCTCAGTGGCAAATAGTATCATTAAATTCAACCTACGCAATATGATTTACGAGAACCAGATTTATAAATGAGGGTGAATACCTTCAATAGGATCCTTTGAATAATAGATAAGGAATGAAAGATTAATTTGATTTATGACACGGGGGCTTGTATCGTAAATTATTCATTTAAATTGGCCTTCACAAACAATATAGGTCCTTTTAACGTGGACTGGTACTAAGTGACCCAAAGTATTTAATACTCTTTTTTTATTCATATGTTACGTATGCCATTAGGCTAAAGAACCGTGACAGATAGGTCATTGTATTTGTTCATGACTTATTTTTTTCGTGGGCATGGTAGGCTGTATTTTCTAATCCTGGACAAGCAATGGGTCAACCCTTCATAACGTGTTATTTCACACATTTAATTGCACCATGCTTTTTCATGTCAGCTACGGGGACAGAAGTTGTCTTCCTCTCTTCAATGTCTGGTATTTATTAGTTGTTCATTTTAAAGGGCGTGGATGCATTATCTACTCCACAACAAAGCTTTCCTCGATATTTCATGTCGATGGTTTTTTTGTCCGTTTTGATTATGTCCTTCCGTGGATTCCCAGAAGCGCATTATTAGAGGGTTAATTTGGCGTGAGGTCCCGGGGTGACTAGAGAGAGTGGTGCAGGGACGCACACAGTGGAGTTCTTGTACTGAGCGCTCCCGCGGAGGCGATGCCCTTATGTGGAAGGGTCCTATCACAGCGGACAGACGGCGCTCACTCACTCACAAGCAGGACGCAAGGACACAAAGGGGAAAATTGCATTTTAAAAGAACCATTCTTTCCCCTGCGGCTGCCAACGAGGGTTGTTGACTGTGTATTTGAGAGGAGCTTATTTCCTGGAGAGAAAAAAAGTGAAGAATACGCGCCGTGGATAATTTGGGGGGATTTTCACAAAGAGCGTTGATTAGCCTACTGCAGGTTTTACAGTCGATAACGGGGTTAGTCGCACTGCCTATCTGCGTTTGTGAAGAGGTTGTCAGAAGTTACGGACTGCATAACTTGTTTGGATTCTACTGAGCCTTTTGACGCGCTCTCTTGGCTGGGCGTGCATAGCAGCGGCAGCCAGGACACTTAATTTGATCACACAGAGGTTCAAATTGAGACTAAAGTGGGGCTGCCGTTAATTTAGATTTTCGCCTCTCTTTTGTGCTATAATGGAATTTCTTTCCCACGTTTCATTATCCATTATTTTAATTCGTAAGAAAACAAGTTAAAACTCAAACTCAAACACAACCCTCTGCTAATTCGTGGATACTTTTTTGAGGGATGCCAATGGACAGTTTGGCAAACATGGAGGAAAAACTGTGGATATTGGAGGACCTCAATATGATGTACATCCGACAAATTGCCCTGAGTTTACAGGTATGGTAATGCAGATCTCTACTAGCTCACTAAATATTGTTTTTGTCTCAAGGTTGTCAAATCTTTGAACCATCCAGGCACTCCCATGCACACACACACACACACACACACACACACACACACACACACACACGCGCACACACACACACACACAAAGTGTTCACTCTTTTTAATTGGTTGAGTATTTCAGTGTCCTCTGTCACAGTCAAGGTGGAACATCGTGTTTGATGCAGAGGACACTTTCATGCAGATAAGACTTTGTTTGCCTGTCTTGATTAATTTCAGTGCAGACTGTCTCCAACCAACAATAGGCTGAAGAGATACAGAACTGCCCGGAGACAGAGAGGGAGAGAGAGCAGTCTGTAGGATTATTTCATAGACCCCACTCATTGCTGAACTAACTGTTGTGGGTTATGGTAAAGTTGAGAAGAGCAGATTGTCTGGAGTTGTAAATCTGCTGTTAGGTGACAAACTGGTCACGTTGGGGCACGCTACAGGTGCGCTCCCCAGATGGCCATGATCTCGGTGGCAACCAACAGAAAACAACCACACATGCTATGTATTGATCTGTAAGTCACTTCACGCCTACGGCCCACAGCTGTACAAGTTGTCTATAGGGTGTGCGTGTGTGTGTGCATGCGTGTGTGTGCACGTGACTTGTCCCGTTGGACAAAGGGAATGAAAGACGAATGCTGCTGCTCTTGTTCAGACATGCTCTTGCACTGCACGATTTTCGAGAAACCATCATCAATGTGCTCCCCATAAACAGTTTCAAAACACAGCGTACGAACTTTAGTTCATTAGCCTTCTCAAAAACAAGCCTTTATTTCTCCCCTCCTTTTTTGAGAACCAGAGAAAACTGCAAAAATACCTGAAAAGCGCAGTGAGCAAATGGGAAACACGCATGGCCACTGGAAATGATCCGGCCATACCAAAGGGAAAAAAAAATCTAATATCCTATTTTTTGGGCTCCGTGGTGAATCTGCATTGGCTCTGCGTTGTGCAGCTGTTGTGTGTTAGTGGTGTCTGGGGCGCAAAACGCAGCGTCTGCCTCACTGGTGTTGTTGATCACAGCCTAACAGTGATATGACTCTGTGGGGCCACAAAGGGAGGACTGTGTTAGAGGCGGTGCCACACAGAGATAGCAGGCTGGCATCGCCCGCCACCGCTGCTGTGAGAGGGGTCTCTCTGTTCCTCCTCCGCCTGGGGGAACGTCTCTCTCCAAGGGGGCCGGGCGGGCTCTGTCGCTGGGTCGCCGAGGGGCCCCGTGTCGTGTCGTAAACTTGCAGTGACCCGTACACAACTGCCAGCCCCCGTCTTTCAGACGCAGTACATCTGTTTGAAATGGAACTGAGCCCCCAATCTCTTCTCTTCCACGCTCCACCCCCAACACACACACACACACACACACACACACACACACACACAGACCTCCCCTCCTTTTTGGAGGCAGTTCCTCCATCACTGTGACTCTGACACCCACCAGATGGGTCTCAGCGTTGTGTCCCCCCCCCCCCCCCCCCCTCCCTGACTCCTGTCTGAACCTCCCCAGCGCCCTCCAGCTGCTGTGGAACGCTGACTAGACGAGTGTCACTCAGCTCTAACCCTCTCATCACGGTCAATCAGTCTCTTAACTAGATCATCGGTCTGGCTCCAACGGCGCCCTTTGACGGGCCTGAACGCCCAGGCTGAGCTCTCTGCCGGGCTGCTTGTCTCGGGAGAGGAATGGAGTTTAAATGGGCTCTCCGTGCAGCTAATTTGGGACACGGTTCGGGACAGGACTGGTGCGTGTGTGTTGGGCGGACAGTTGAGAGCCCCCCTGGCCCAGAGGGCCTGATGAAGTGATCCGTTGATCCCTCGCTTCTCCGCTCGGCCCCTCGTTCAGCATGTACACAGCTGCACCAAGTCGCACGCGCGTGCACGGCAGTTTGAAAACATGTATTCACACACAAAGACAGACGGACAGTATTTACTGTATAAAGTACTTTTTGTACACTTTTCTCCCCGCTCTACCTCCCCACCCGTCTCCCTGCTGACTGTGTGTGGGGTTGCACAAACAGAGTGCCTTTGTATGTGGCAGCGAGCTGATCTGCCCACCACCAGAGCTCAACTGGAACTGCCCACGGAGCTTCAGCCTGACTCTCTTTCAGGCCGAGTGTGTGTGTGTGTGTGTGTGTGTGTGTGTGTGTGTGTGTGGCGGGGGAGGGGGGGGGGGGTGCGCGTTTGGGTTCCTCTTTGTGCCCCTGGGTGTTTCATAAGCGTTCTACTGCTCATGTCACACCGTTCTTATGGTTTTCAAAACCCTATTTTCCCCCCTTCTTAACGTGTGTGGCCCTCCAGCCGTGGCAGCGTCAGGGGCCGGCCCGGGTGAGCGTCTTCCCCGCAGTGAGCTCCTCCAGTGGGCCCTCAGGTGGCCAGGAAGGGGCGAGCATGGTGAGCTGTTGCGGTTGTGTAAAGCGAGGGGAACACAGGGGGCGAGAGGAGGACACATGCATTCCAGAGGCGTGCATAACCGCTGTGTCACGGAGCTGAGTAACGGGAGCGCGGCATTTCCAAACGCTGCCGCTTCTGCTTTCAGGAAGTCTCGCCGCTTTCTCCTCCCGCTTCTGCTCAGGTTTTAACAACTCCTGTTCAGAATAGGGACGGCCACATTCCTGGCACCGTTGTTGTTCCTCTCCCCCCCTTTCCCCCGGCCGTTATGAGCCTCAAAAGGCGGCCATTAAAACACCTACACAGCAGTGGCCTGGGACTGCTGGCTGGAGGCGGCACGGAGCCTTTTGTCTGTGGAATGCAGGAATTCCCACTGGTGAGCCGAAGAGGTGGCTGATGGGAACAGGAAATGGTCCAGTGGTTCCCAACAGGGACTCCCAGCGTGATGTCATGCAACCTCTGTACACACTCGTGGGCGCACGCGCACACACACAAACACACACACACACACACACACACAACACAACACACACACACACTCCATAATACTGTTGAATAACAAAGTGGAGAGGGTCCATGGTTGGCTTTCTCTTCCGCTTTAATAATAATAATAATAATACATGCTTTCAAGGCACTGAGTGTGCACACAAACACACAAACTCACCCGGCATTTCAATAGATACTGTAGATGGTTGAATAACAAAGTGGAGAGGGTCCATGGTTGGCTGAGTGTCTGCTCTCTGGGGCTTTGGGCTGACAGTACGCTTTGTACTCTGCCTCAGCTCTACCCAGACCCCAGTTCCCAGGCCCTCTGGCCCGTCACCCTGTGTCCTTCCTGGCCCGCAGGGCACAGCTCCTAGACGGCCCTCTTCCTCCCTCTGCTGCCATCATGCTACGGTCTATGGACGGTGCTGTGTACACGTGTGATCAAAAGGATTGAGAAGTCTGTCGTAATTAACGCAATTAAAGGACTATTCACTTTTATTTTCCAGTGAATAAGCAGATGGCTGCCAGCAAAACTGAAGGGGGTTTGTGTGTGTGTATATTTGGCTAGGATTGTCTTTCTCTACCCAGCAGGGGTCTAGATGAGAACACAGCAGGGTTGCTCCAGCTCTTGTTGCTCCTGACAATACCAGTGTTTCCTCCCTAACTGATGGTTAAAGATTAAGCACATTAGGTATTCCAAGGATTAAACCTATTTGTTGACAGGCTATTCCCTCAGTGTCCATTTAAGATTATTAAATTTTTTCTTACTCAAACTTGCTCTTTCATTCACTGTCAATTTTAGGGCTGTCTAATATAGTATATAGTATAGGCACCTGCCCACATACTAACCTTTTTCTTATTTTGCTGTCTGTTTCATTGTTTTCAATCCCCATTACGTTTTAAAAAAAATAGTTCTTCAAACATGTACTAAATAACACCTAATTGCCTAACAAGACAGAAGTCAATATACAATCAATAATTATGCACACATCAACTTCCTTAAAGAAATAGTTCAGTTTTTTAGATGTTTTATATTATTTCCATGTCTCCCGAAGTTTTCCCGACTCCTACATCTAGGCCTACGTTGTAACTCTGGGAGACGTTTAAATAAGGTTAAACATCCAAAATACTGAACTATTCCTTTAAGTGGCTTCTTAATCACTCATGACACACAACATTGTCACAGCAAGTGACTATTGTCCTTCCAAGTGTCACCTATGTGGGGTCAGGGTGATTCTCGTTTGACCTCTCACACGACCCCAACCCCTAAGCATAGCTGTGGCTAAAGAACATTCCAGATCCCTGACCCTCTGTGGTCTGTGTTCTTTTAGAGGTGAAGGCCAGATGAGACTGGATAATCCTCATCTGGTGAGGTTTGTGTGTTGGACATGCTGCCTCCCAATTAGCAACCCCTCCAGTCTGTGTATTGATTATGGAGACTGATTCGGTTGGCCTTATCTTTCTTTCTTTCTTTCTTTCTTTCTTTCTTTCTTTCTTTCACTCCTTCAGATCCTTCGATGCTCTTTACTGTCCACTGTTCCACTGTTACTGTTTTTTTCAATATATTAATTCACTGCTTTTTAAATTTTTATTTTATTGATCTTTATACATTTGTGTCCAGTCAGCAGTTGAGGTGTGTGTGTGTGTGTGTGTGTGTGTGTGTGTGTGTGTGTGTGTGTGTGTGTGATGGTGCAGCTGTGGGCTTGTTCAGCTAGCCTAAGTTACACCAGGCCTGCTCGCTACAGTGAAAGGTGCGCTAAGCTAACAACTTTGGGTCTCTGGTGGAGCTGGATACACACGCCTGCCTGAGCCAAAACACATTCCTCCACAACGGGTCACTTCATCTCGCACACCCACAACACTGCCCCCCACTGTGTGTAGGTGTGTGTGTGTGTGTGTGTGTGTGTGTGTGTGTGTGTGTGTGTGTGTGTGTAAGATAGGGGGAGAGGTAGTGTTTTGGGAGAGTAATCTAAACAAGTAAATGTTGCTTTTACGATATAAATTAGGCTTTAGTGTACCGATGTCTCAGTGCAGTGTTTATGCAGTGTCTAGAGCGTTGCCTCATGTAGCTTTACTTGCACTTGTGTGTGCTTATGAATAACGGTTAAGCATTTAGGAAGTAAGTGTAACTTACTAATTATAGAATACTCTTCTTGACTTGGACAGAAGCTGCATGGTTTCTTTTTTTCATTAACTATTACTTTTCTGAAATCACCTCACTGTAATCTCTGTATCTCTATTTGCTGCATCTCCTCAATGGATAGCAACGCCAGCCCAGTGCCCTGTGAGGGAGGACATGGTGCTGGAGAAAGGCTGAATTGGATATGGTCACCGCTACCTCCCCAGCAGGCTCCCAACGGTCCCAGCCACCCCACACCTCAGTCAGTCCTAGCCCCCCGCCCCCCTCGCCCAGGCCCCAGCCCTACCTACACCCTGCCCACGGTGCGGTTGGAAGGGCCAGGAGAGCTCTGAATAGCCAGTCTGTGTGTGCAGGAGCCAGTGAAATGCCTCGGCCGGGGCCAGCTTCCTTTGAAAAACAGCAGTTCGGTGCCAGGAGGAGGGCGTGGAGGATGAGAGCGTAGTCCAGCATAAAGCAGCAGCTACAGGGTCGGGGCCTCGTGTACCCCCCCCCCCACGCTTTCCCAAAGTTTTTCCACACGTTCTTTAAATCTTCCTTCTCCTTTCTTCACCTTCACTGCCTGTGAACGTGACCTCCACCGTGACCGCCTTTGACTCCGTCTCTTTCTGCTTACACCAGCACAATCACATAGCGTGCACTCATTTACATACAGGCAGAGGCTTAAGGGCTGCTGACAGAGGTTTCTAGAGGCAGTTCCATTTGAACGGGCCTCTATCTCAGTCAAACTGCCACCCATTGAAAGAGTAGCACATTCAGCCTTCGCACGGCAAAGTGAACACACCCTTCAAAAAAAAATAAAAAATGATGGATTGAAAACTACGAGTTACACTGTAAACAAGCTCGCAAGCCGCCAGCCCGGGCAAACGTCATATTCCATCGTAAAACCTGTGTCGTAAAAACATCTAAGCACACTCTGGAGATGCAGCTGGCTGCTGACGCCGTTTTTACACAGGGGTTTCTTTTGAGCGTGTGTAAACGCACTGTTTGTTTGCTTGAAGGAGTGCGGTGGTTGCGGTGGTTGTTTTCTTGTATCGAAAGCGGTGGCCCTTTGTATTTGTCCAGATGTGTTTGTCTATGTGCTTGGGATTACTAAACTACACTATTTGCATACATGTGCATGTCAATGTGCTTTTTGTTTGCTCTCTTTGTTGATCAAACTTCTCCTCCGCATTTTGTGTGGGAGTTTTGTGAGTCCCCTCCCCCCTCTGTCTACAGACCACTGAAACTGAAAAGAGAAGGACTCCATACACAGACACTTGTCAACATCAAACCAACAAAAGTGGATAATGCTGGGGATATCTTGATGTCTATCACAGGGAGACGGGGTGTTTGTGTGTCTGAGATGTACAAAGAGATAATGTGATGTTTCTCTATGTACGTGTGCCAGAATGTGCAACTATATCTTGCCACTCCCTAGACATTGAGGTGTGAATCTGCTGTGTGTGTGTGTGTGTGTGTGTGTGTGTGTGTGTGTGTGTGTGTGTGTGTGTGTGTGTGTGTGTGTGTGTGTGTGCATGCATGTGATTGTGCATGTTTATGTCTACGCTCCCATTACAGCCACGCTTGGCACTTGGACAGGTGGTGTCTGTTGACAGCAGGACCATGGGCCTCTCGCTAGCTGAAGGTCCCCACAGTCCTCAGAGCCAGCAGCCAAGGCTATTGGACAGGGGCTACTAATTTACTCCGTTTCCACTGGCTAGCCATTAGTTTAGCTGTATGTTCTAATGGGGCTGGAGGGTAAGTGGATGATGCTGTGGAACTAGCCTAACTGCCAAAGTCCGGGTACCCAAGGGGAATCCCAAAGCGCTGCGGAGCCTGAGAGCCCAGAGGGGGAGGGGGGAGGGAGAGGGGGGGGTAGGGGCTACTGAAAGGCCCCCTCTGTCTGTTGTTGTGCTGGCCGAGGTGTTGAGAGGCATGGCCAGCATGTTCTACTGGAGCTTTGCGGCCTCCCAAAGATGAGGTCAACGGAACAAATGCCCTCGAGCAGGGGATGGGATGGTGATGTAATGCCTGAGATTTGGGGTCACAGACCGGGGTCACTGTGTGGTTAGATGTGTGTGTGTGTGTGTGTGTGTGTGTGTGTGTGTGTGTGTGCACGCATGGGATAGAGACTGGGCAGGAATTTGAAAGTATTTATAACTAATGGCCTACATACTCTCTTTATCCCCTCGTTTTTTTATTTAGAGGCCGTCATTTCTTGGCAGTTCAGTGTGGTTGGTTTATGTATTTATGTATTGAATTTGTGTGTATTCACTATAAATCTGAAGATAATTATGGTAAAATAATAGTGAGAAAAATATATCAGAAGATGTTAATGTGTGTGAAGTGTATCTTGTGAATGTCCCTGGTCAGTGGTCACCACTCATCAAGTTAAGCCAACTTAGTGAAGCAGGGCAGAGCAAGGAACTTGCCCAGTCTTTTCATTGGTTTCCCAAGCACATGGCCCCCTCTCATTGGCTTAGCAAGGCATTACGCTGCACCTGAGACCCCAGGTTAACCTTCTGTCTACCAGGCCACTTTTAGACAACATGGTTCTGGTTCCTTTGTTGCTAGACCCATATCTGTGACACACAAATACTTATATCCACTTAGGGCCTCTTTAAACGTGTACACAATATGCGTTTGCGCATGCTAACCACAACGTGGCACAGCTGTTTTTAGTCTAGCTGTGACTAAAAGAGACGTGAAAAGCTTTACATGATTCAGCCGTCGCCTTGCAGACCATGCATGTCGATTCCCTACCCACTGGAACATTTAATCCACTGACATACACAATCGTTTTCCAAGAACATTGGCACACTTCCCATAGCTCTCGCTCGATAAACACCTGGGCTGGACCAGCAGCTTTCCAAAGCCTTTGGTTGTGATGGATGGTCCGTGTCAGCGGACCGTACACTCTCCGCCGTAGATTGGTTAGGAAACACTTAGGGCTGCTTCCTGTTGGTAACACGGCCCTCCGTGCCTCGCCAGCCCCTGGAAAGGAAACCGGCCCCCCCGTCACGGCCGACGGCTCTGTGTGCTGCTACACAACGACGCCTTAGAGCAGCAGAAACAACCGTAACAATTGTCATGTCAAAGACTGCACTGTAGAGAGGGCGCCGGTCGAGCCGGACGAACACCAGCACAGAGGTGTTGTAGGGCTGGCATGTAGACGTGTGGGGGAAAAAGAGGTACTGTACCGGGGGCTACAAATGTACATCTGGAAGAAAGGGAAGGGGTGTTCCAGACAGGGAAAGAGATGCAGTCTCATGGAGAACCGTTAGAAAGAAAAGAGTTCCCAGAGGGAGGGGCTAAGGCAGTCTGACTGGCCAATGGAATACACCGCCAGAAAGGCTCCGATTCGACAAATTGCGTCCAACTACAGACACAACATAGTTGTTGGTATGTGCTGGTGGTACATAAATAAAACAGGACTGAAGCCAGTAGGGATTGCAGGCGTGTGTGTGTGTGTGTGTGTGTGTGTGTGTGTGTGTGTGTGTGTGTGTGCGCGCGCGCGCGCGCGCGTCCATCAGTGAAATGGGAAATTAGTTAGAGTAACCGTGCACTTCTAAATTATCGATTTGGTTGTTAGTGGAGGATGTTGACGGTGCGCCGTAGAGGATTATATACCACTGAGATTGTTTGTGTCCAATCAGTCAACTGAGCTCCATGCTCTTAATCCTATTAACCAGGATATTTACGGCTCTGAGTTGCAAAGTTATCAAAGGCTCATCATGTTCCAGCTGTCCCCTCGTGTGAACCAACACAAACGCCGTAGATACTGTGACAGAAAAAAAAAATACGCACAGACTTTAAGTCTAACTCAATCACTTCTAATGCACACAGATCCCGCAAGCTTTGCATTACTAGCATTAGCGGTGAGCATCTTGTATAATCAGTTTGGATTTCACTGTCTGGGGACAGATTTTTCTGTTTGACCATTCTGCCCCTGGCTCTTAGCTAAGTGTGGGAGTCAGAGCCGTTCTCAAGCTGAAGTGGATAGTTACTATGACAACTCATTATGGGATGGCCCTCTTCCATAGTATTTAGCAGGTGGTGAAGAGCTGTTGACAGAGAGAGATTGTTTATTTTGTGTGTTGTCTTGATGCAAAGCCAACTTCTGTTTTCTATCTTCTATCTACATTTCTCTTTCTCTTTCTCCAACACCCCAATTCAAGTGTCACAAGCATTATTTAATCTCTCAGTCTAGTGTACAATGAAAATACATTTTACATGTAACCTTTTCACTCGTGTTATTGTGCTAAACAGTAGGCTGTATAAACACTTAGCCTGTTTATGTTTGCTGCCTTCACTTTTTCAGAGATATTGTGCACAAGGCTGCGTTTTTCAAAGTGGTGACTTGTCTTTTCAGGTAGTTGGTATGGAACCTTGTGTATTCCCACATTAATAAATCAAGGCTGTCTGAGGTTCAGTAAGTTCCCATTTCCACCTGCCTTCAAATCGTTCCCATCGTTCACGGCTCGACAGCCAGACGCCCATCGCTGAGCACTGATGTCGCAACATGCAAACTGGGATAGACGGACAGGGACAGAATAAAACAATAATTTGTTTGCGGGTATGATAAAGTTTCCATCTATCCACTTATACATTTAATTGTCAATAAATGTCTAATAACTTAGTCTGAAACATGACTTCCTGGTATTGTTGCCAAAATCCCAACTGGTCTAGATATTTTTATGAAAGAACTTGACATACTGTAAGGACTCGGTTTCCAACCCATTGATTTTAGGACATTTTGAGGGATTGAGGCTTTGGCTAACCCATGGGGAAACATATTCTACTGGCCGCGTAGTGTCACAAATAGTATATCGAATTGTATTTCCGTTCGTTGACTTGGTAGTCAGACTCTATTTATAACAAACTCATTTAACAAACACTTCGGCTACACCAAACTCCTGCTTGCTCCGTGCATGGCCATCAGACACGCACACACCCTTCTCTTGAGCAGGCGATCCGGTTGGTCCTTTTAACGGTCAGTCTTCACCCACCCCTTGCGCGAGTCGGGAGCGGAGAAGCTACCGACAATGACAGCGCGTGATCAGAAAGCTCACATTTCCTAGAGCTGCCCAAACTACATTTTTTTATTTTAGGCAGTTAAACTTACTAAAACAGCAATGGCTTATTCGTTTCCGTTCTGAGAACACTTCATTGATGTTGCTACGCAGAAATAGCTGAGTTTGGGATTAACAGTTTGTTGCATGGACAAAGGTATTGCGTAAGCGTGCAGTCAGCTTGGAGAGTTGGAGAGCGTCCTTATCCTCACCGTCAACATGAACAACTCTAATAATCCGCGGGTAAGTTTGACAGCTTCGAAATGTTCAGAGGCTAATGACACAGCGTGTGTTGAGAAAAATGTGTTTCATGCTACATAAGTAGTTGCCGAGTATTTCCATCATTGATAATATAATGCAGTGCATGAAATCGGGCATCAATGGGAGCATCGTAGTTTACTAGAAATATCCCAAGGTGGGAAAATAATCTTCTGCATCCAGAGAGACCATGTGGCGACTGACAGGTGCCTTTTTCCACACACTGACACACACACACACACACACACACAAACACGGCATTTTGGGTTGCATAACAATTCAAAGGTGAAATGACAAGCTAGATTTCCTTGGTTTAGAACTATGCATGTTTGTGGGGGGGACTTAATGCGGGTTTGTTCTTAAACATGCTCTGACTGCATTACATCAGAACCATAGAACACCTCCCTCACCATTTCTTCCAGCCCCCTCCCCTCTTATGTTTTTTTTGATGAGGGACTGAAACTACTATTTGGTATTTTAACGGAATGTGAATGGAATCAAATATAGAGGACACACACACACACACACACACACACACACACACTAGTTCTGGTCCTAGGAGTTGGCTGTATTAAGTTGGGACCCCTATGTCCTCCGGTGTGGTCAGGGAGGCATTGTCTCAGTTCAAGCAATGGAACAACGTGGCTACTGTTTTCAGAGTGACGTCCCCTGCCTTTTTTCCACTCTCGGCCCCGATGGTAGTCTTCCCTGTGGCCGTCCACACACCAGGGACAGACTGCTCTGCGTGGTCTAGCTGGCTGACCTTTGGATCATTAGAGAGGCCAAGCTTTTCCGTGGGACGGGGCTGTCTCGTTGCGAACAGAGCTGTAACTAACGCGGTCGTGACCCGTGTCCTGTTGCTAGACACATGGTCTGGAGACTCGAGAAGAATGCCGGCGACATGCAGCGTCTTGAACCAAATGAAATATGACCGGCTGTGCCGCGTATCCAAAGCCCCTGTGCCGGGAGTTCGAATATTTCCACACCGTCTTTTGTAATTGGGCGCGTTCATAAGCTGACCATCCACACAGACGTCGGTGTCTGGAGAAGGTTAAGTGGGGTGGGTTTGTTTCATCCCCGGCCCAGATGCCTACCGAAACCCCATCTCGTCCCTTTCCCTGATGAGCTAAGCCCCCCTTTACAACCTCGACACTCCGATTGGCCCCGCACCGTTGATTGACAAGACTTCCTCATCGTCTTGGTTCCTCATTTTCACGTCGCGTCAGAGGAGACGCACCAACACGCTCGCACGCGCGCAATGCGACAGTCAGCGTGCCCCCTCCGCTCCGTGTGTGTGGTCGGTTGTCCGTCCTCCCATGCTGTGGGCTGCCGTGTCTCGTCAGGCTCCATTAGATGTGAGGTGCCCCATCCCCTCTGGTCGAGGCCAGATACGATCAGAGCGTCCCTCCAGTCGTGCCCGTCCTCTGCGGTTCAGAATCACTCGCCCTCCAAATCCTCCTCCTCCTCCTCCTGCTGCTGCTGCTGCTGCAGAGGCAGATGTCAGACGGTCCAGTCCTCACAGAGTCTCTCTTCTCTGCCTTTTCTACCTCTCGGTATTCTCCCTCTACCTCGCTGCCCGCATTCTGCCCAGTGTACCGTCAGACTGCAGGGTCTGTCCTCTGGTCTGCCGTACGGTCCAGTGGATGCAGGGGCTCGATCTGGAACGCGGTGGCCGTCAGTCATTACAGTGCTGAGGGTGTCAGAACACGCTGGAGAGAGAGGGGGACCCCGGGCATGTTTGTCCTTGGACTTTGTGGCCACGGGATACTTTGAAAAATGAGCCACTTACAAAGCCCGCTCCCCGGCAATGCTTTCTGCTCGCACGATCATAATGTTTTTTTTTTTTTATTTCTTCGGGAATTCCTTTACCACCGAAACGCGACGAGAAAACGTGCTGGTTCTCTCTCTCTCTCTTTCTCTTCCTGTTTTTTCTCTCCTCTCAGTGCCCGTCTCTTTCTTTCCCCGCCGTGTCTTCTTTAAGACCCCGCCGCCGCATGGAGAGGAGGCTTCTGGATGAGTCGGCCTGCCGAGCGCAGCACAGCCACGGCCAGCCTAGCGAGACAGGGAGGAGGGCGGAGGCGTCGCCAGGAGAACGCAACTGATGGAGAGAGGGAGGGAAAGAGAGAGGCCCGCAGATGTATATCATCCGAGGCACTGAGTGGTATATTTATAGACAGGCAGACTGATGGCGTGCCGTGCAGATGCTGATTCAGTAGGACCCCGGGAAGAATGAGCTGGATGGGTATGGCGATAATGGCTGTGCACGCAGATAGGCAGGCAGACAGGCACACAGTGGGCTGATAGAGATTAAAAGACAACAGACACACTCAATAGAACTGCAGGGTGGGACAGTGTAAGACAGGCACACATCTCATGTATGTATATGATGACCTGGATGTACGGATGGACGGGCGCGCGGGCTCCAGGGCTCACACAGGATCACACTGGACTGAGCAATTTATCCAGCAGTGAGGGCAGGTGCCACCCCTGTCATTTATGTCAATGGGGTCAGCAGCTTCACTGAGTGATGTTACCTGATCTCAGTCAGCTACAATTGAGTGTACACTGCAAGAGAAGCTGTTTGTGTTTGTGTGTGTGTGTTTATGTTTGTGTGCGTGTGTGTCTGTGTGTGTTTCTCCCTCAAGGCTTTCTGCTAGCCAATGCCTTATTTGATTGTGTTGGTTAGTTGAATTATTCTAGTTGAATTATTCTTGTTGACAAACTTAAGTTCAGAATGATGCACACTCTGTCACACACACACACACACACACACACACGCACACACACTGGGGTCATTGGACTTCGGAGAGAGTCTGCCTGCTTTCGCTCCCTGGAAACTCCAGCTGAATATGAAATAAGTCAGACCTCCAGATCGTCATAGAGAAAACAAACACACACACACACACACACACACACACACACACACACACACACACACACACACACTGTCCCTGGTAGCAGACTCTTAAAAGCCTGTTAAACGGCAGAGCTGGAGTATGATAGTGATCTGTTGTGTCGTGGTATAATACAGAGCAGGCCATGGGCAGCCATGCCGCACTGAGATGAAACGACTGGCTGGCCATGCGGAATCAATACTAATATCATTGTGGGCACGCACACACACACACACACACACACACACACACACACACACTTCTGATAAAACTCTCATTTGGTGAAATGAAAATCTATTCTATGCGCCATGTGAGTGACAAGCTCTTGTTGGAGAAGTAGAGAGGGAATGTGGAGTGGAGCGGACTGCTGCTCCGGCGTCTGGAGAATGTGATTCACGAATGGCCCACTCGCACATACCAGCATGTCTGTCTGTCACCATAGAACCCCATCTCCTGTTACAAAACCAGCGCTCAAAATGCAGTCCGACCCTTTCAGAGTGTGTGTGTGTGTGTGTGTGTGGCAGCGAGTGCTCATTCCTCCTCTTCATTAGCCTCAGCAGCAGGGGAGCGACCTCCGCCGCTGGGTAATGTCAGCGTGCGAGGACTGTAGCGTTTCGATCAGAATGTTTTTTTTTTGTTGTTTTTTTTCATCCAGCCTTCCCTCAGAACGGCGTTCTAACCCACTAATCCCTCCGCAGAGTGGACGCAGGCAGCCGAGGGAGAGTTTCACCCTGAACTGGGGGCCCTGTCCCAGCCAGCCGCCCTCGCACGGCCCCCGGCTGGCCCTGGTAGGTGGAGGTAGCCGTAGTCCTCGGTGTGTACTACTAGCCGTGTGCTGGTCGAATAGCGAAGCGTGTGGTTTTTGTGGGTGTTAGCCGTGAGTGTTCGTGCGGGCTTATGTGTGTTTTCTGCGGCACCCTTGCAGCGTAAGTGGGAGCCAGTAGCTAGCCTGGAGGACAGAGATAAGAGCACACACAAGCTTTTTCCCTGGAGTCATTACAAGACTTCTCTCTTCGACTCCCTATCTCCCCACCACTCTCTCTCTCTCTCTCTCTCTCTCTCTCTCTCTCTCTCTCTCTCTCTCTCGCCCTCTTCCTCTGTCCGTCAATTTCGGTCGTCTTTTCTCAACCTCCCCCCATATCTCTCTATCCTTCCATTCGTTTTGAGCAGGAAAGACACACGCAGACGCCCACACGCCCTTTGTAACCAGATAGGATGGTAAGTGCCTCTATGTATCTTATAGGAATCTCAGATACTCCCAGACCTATAGACCGGCGGACCTCCATCAGCCTGCAGACACTGCTGCCCCAGCTGTTTGCTCGTCTCTCCCCAGCCTCTCGCTGACACCCAGCCGGGGGGGGAGAGAATGCCCACCCGCCGTAGACTCACAGACTACCCAGGAAGGTTAACATTCCTCCGTCCTTGTCGCCTCTCACGTCCGCTCCATCAGCCCCCACCCTCCGCCCCCGCCTTCGACCTCCATTCTTCCTCGTTCCCGTCTGTGTCGTCAGTGGTGGTGCTCACCCAGAGGGCCGAGGGGCCATGCTCGGTCCAGGGAGGCGTCTCAGCCAAGCTCAGCTCCCTCTCATGCTCCATGCTCTCCTCCGTATGCCGATGAGACGCTGTCTTCTCGGGGCTGACGGTTAACGACCACTCTCCCGCCATAGCTGCCTCAGCTGCCTCCCACTGAAGCAGAAGTCCATATTGCGCTTGTTAAAGTGAGTGTGTGTGTGTGTGTGTGTGCGCGTGTGTGTTTTAGGGACAAATCCTGCTGAAACCGAGGAGCAAAGGGAACACCCTATAATAGCACATGGATGACGCACCCACCATTCCAGAGTGTTAAGTCAGCGTCAGCACCTCACAGTCACACCAGTGGTATAATATCATTCTCCTTTGGTCAGGCAAATACAAACTACAAACAGATCCGTTGCATGTGGTGACTACATTGCCCACGCAGTGAGTTGTGGGTGGGCTCTGTGAGGCCTGCCTGCCCCGTCCTGAACCACCTCCTCCCTCCCAGTACTCCGGATGGCTGTTAGGTCTAAATAAGGCAGCGGCATCATCTCTGGCCATGAATTATACAAAGCTGATAAAAAGCTGTTCCAACCACCCCAGAGAGGAGAGAGAGACAGAGAGAGAGGAGGACACGATAAGGAGAGCAGGGCTGAGGAGGAGTGCAGGAGGAGGCAGCAGAAGAGAGGAGATGAGAGGAGGAGACTAGGGGGTGGAGGGGAGTTAGAGGCCTCCTAGGCCTGTTGATCTGATTAGCACTGATTTAGACAGCCGGCTTCAAACACAGAGGAAAGCCCTGGATTAGGGCTGTGTGTGCGATTGTTGTACGTCTGTCTTGTGTGTGTGTTGTGCTGTGTTGTGTTTTGCGTTTGTTTTGTGTCGACATGGACCAAGGACAGGCAGGTGCTGTGAGGTTACCAGACCGTTTGCTTGCGCGGTGGCTTGGTGTTGTAGTGCCCTATGTCTGTGTCCAATAAATCCCTTTAATGGGCGACTTACTAGAAAGTGCTACAGTGTAGCGGGCGACTGCCGTAATTATAGACCCCGAGGAAAGACGCTTAGCGCTACGGCCCCCAGCAGGGCTACCAATCCAATCTTCACCGCTCCCCTTGACATTTGGTTCTTGCTTTCTTCTCTTCTCTTCTTCTCCTCTTCTGAGTTCCTTCCTCACTAGCGTTCTACCCCGTCTCTTGTCGCCTCTCTCCCCCATTCCTCCTTTCTCTCCTCCCTCTCTCTATCAACAGACATGTGTTGGCCTGTTCTCAACAAGATACTTTATTCCACACAGTGTCTGTGTGCGTTGTACTGCTCTCAGCCTTCCAAACCTGGGCCTGGAGGAGCGACAGTCTTCTACCGACTGTCTCACCAACAGGAATTTTGTAAACGCAACTTCAGAGCGACCCCACGACATAATCCAAAGTGGATTAAAATTCCTCGTCCGTTCATTACTTCTCCTGAAAGTTCTTTTGTAGCGTGCCGTACACCTCCATTTGCGGCTCCTCGACATGAGCTCTGCTAAAGCACTCTCGTTGGGGGAGATCATGGCCAGCTTTGATCAGAGATCTCCGTAGCTTTGTCTCCCCTGCCACCCCCTCCCCCCCTCTCTCTCTCTCTCAGAGTGGAAAAGCTGGCTAATCAGCTAACGAAGCGGCCCTCCGAACTTGCGTGACGTCGGGTGGCTCTGAGCCAGCCTGTCCTACTACCAAAATCAATGCTGCTGACAACTGTGTGTGTGCACCAGCTCTGGAATGTTGGTGTGTGTGTGTGTGTGTGTGTGTGTGTGTGTCTGTCTAATGAATTGGCTCTTGCAGCTCCCAGACAGTCAGTTCTGCCAATTACTCTCATTAGGGGGTTTTACACATTACCGCTAGATTGCTGTTTGAAGCTGTTCCGTCCAGCCCTCCTTCCAACTCCTCCACCTTGTTCCCTCCTCCTCCTCCTCCTGCTCCTCCTCCTGTTCAGGGGAGGTTTCTCCAGCACCCCTGAAGCGCGTCCCGTTCAACAGGTGGCCTTCCTGCCGCATCGGCCCCCTGGCTTATCTCACGCGCACCTTTTCCTTGTCGCGAGCCCTGGCGCTGCGTGCACTGTGTGGATCCGATTGTGTGCGGCGTGTTGAGGGCAGGTTGTCGGGGCCGTCCCTGTACACAAGCCGTGTCTCTGCGCTCCCTGCTATGCTATAAGCATTTCCTGGCATTGTTTCCCCTGGAATGCAGCCTTTGTTTGAATCCGGCTGGTGCTCGCGGAGTGGGTGGAACGGAATGGTATGGCCTCAACGTGCCTCTAAAGGCTGCCTGTAACGATGCCTCTAACGATGGACACTGTGGTCAGTGCACCGGGACCACGTTGTTGTTACCGACTCCAGCTCTGGAACCCGTGTAAGATGTTTACTACAGCTCCCCTCTGTGGGTCGGCGAGGGGGATCAACCACCACCACCAGCACGCACACACACGCATAGCCGCTGAGCTACGCACACGTTTGCACAGGCGATCGGTCCCGCTGACTAGAGAAGAAATACCGTGCACGCACGCACACACACACACACACACACGTTGACATGCTGACGCCGTGCTCTTGTTCGTTCCGTATGTCCTGCAGCGGGATTGTGTGTTAAAGGAGTTCCGATGTGAGGATCCGTTGGTGCTCTTTAACCATTGCATGCAGACACACACGTTAAAAAGCATTTCAAAGAGCAGAGCACACACACACACACACACACACACACACACACACACAGTCTTTGTTCGACATGCACACGGTCCTGCTCAGTCTCTTCCATTTAGATATCAAACACGTTTAGGTATTTCCCCAATTTCACACAGGTCTGAAACAGTTCATTGTTGCAAAATAATTGAATACATGCTTGGGAACCATTTGGGAATGTTTTCAGGGAAAAATCTCTGGCAGTGTCCTGCTCCCTCCTCTGCTGAAACACCCTAGTCATGACATAAACTCATTGGCAGTAAAGTGGAGAACATTCTCACACACACACACACACACACACACACACACACACACACACACACACACACACACACACAGTACCCATACACACTGTAGCTAATTTCTAGTGGACAAAGCAAGGTCTTTGTGTTTGTGTGCCAACGTACGCGTGAGTTCCCTGCATGTGTGTGTCTGCATGATGTTCGAATGTGTCCGTGCCCGTTCACTATTGCTCGAAACATTTGCCACTGCGTTCTTCTTGCTAGCTGTTGCTCGCTAACGCCGCACCCTGTTACTGTTGAGCCCTCCTTCTGACCAGAAGACCATTCAACACAGTGTGCTCTGTTTGGCTGTAGCCAAGGCTGGGTGGCTGACAGTGGCTGACAGTGGCTGTCGTCTCAGTAGGACAGAGGATGGACTGTCTAGGGTTGGTGCTGTTGTGTTTTTTTGCTTTGCCTCTGCAGAGGGAGACAGGGCCAGTCCTGTTGGGGACCGTTGTTTATCGGTTGGCATAGACTCTGTTGTGTGTGTGTGTGTGTGTGTGTGTGTGTGTGATAGACAGAGGGCCCATGTGTTGTTTGTTAATGACGGTCTGCTGATGTGCGCTCCTCCCCGCCGCTGCTCGTGATCCCTGCCGCCTGCTCCCCAAGGGGTCTCTCCTCCTCACCGTCCCTACCTCGCTCCCTTCATCCCTTATTCTCTTTCTCTGCCTTGAATGTGTTCTCTAACTCTCTCACTCGCTATTTCAATTTCATTTTTAAAATCCATCACTCCCTTTGACACTTTCTCCCTCCCCCCTTTTCTTCCTTCCTTGACTGTGGGCTTGCCCTGAGTGTGGGAGAGAGCGAGTGAAAAAGAAAGGGTGAAAGAAAGGGAGCGGAAGGGGAATTGGGTGGAGTGGCGAGGCACATAGTTGTGGCAGGCTAATTGAAAGCTAGCTCACTTTGGCCTGTAAGCCTTAAGGCATGGGAGTGGTCAGGAATTCACCAGATCTCCAGAGCTGTGTGTGTGTGCGTGTGTGTGCATGCGTGTGTGTGCGTGCGCGTGCTCGTGTGTGTGTGTGTGTTGCCAGGCTTTTCCCTTGTTATAGCGTTCCTTTGCCGTTCTCTATTCATCTCTCTTTGTCAGGTGTTCCAGTGAATTCATCGGGGCTACTGCAGCGTGACGGACCCCCTAACAGGATGTGACATCACAGTGACAGGGCTTTTTTTTAGAAGTCGGTTTCTGAGGAGGCCTGGGTCTGCTTGCGTCGAACACATCTGTGTGCCGAACATTACACTTACACAAAGCAGGCTCTGTTTGTCCCTGCCCTACACTTCCACTGTTCATAGATGAAACTATGAATTTTCCATAATCTCACTTAACCTTACGTTAGTTTGCAAGTAACCTTTTTCAACGGTTTTAAAAATCATTCATGTCTTGTTTAGGCTTTGCTCTAACTATTAAGTTAATCAGGTAAATTAGCTCCGTACAATCTTGTGTGCCTGCCAGGTATTTCAATTGCCTCATGAGGAATAAAAGCTCCCACAATATTGCCAAGGACTGGTCACCGTCTGGCCTGGTCTAGGATAAGGGTCAGGGGTCAGGGTTCACTGAGCTGGACAGAAAAGACCAACCATGCAGAACACCCCAACAAAAACAAACCATTAAACACCATCTGGCCCCATGTGAAACCCCCAAAGTGTGTGTGCGTGTGTGCGTGCGTGCGTGCTACTATTACTCCTTGCTTATGTAACGGGCATTGCAGCACCTCCCAGGTGGAGGGAGAGGGGGAGAGGGGTGTGACAGGGGAAGTGACCACATGGCCTTCAGAGGGATCAGGTTACTAGTGAAAGGCTACCCTGTCGGAGGCACTGCAACACAGGAGACCGTCTGTAGGAACACCATGGAACTAAATGTGAAATCATGTAATCCGACATGTAATTGCTTCCTACTGTCACATGCATTCCATCGCCTTGTGTTCACTCGATGTTGGTCAAACGGCGAGAGCCTTTGTAACAGCTGGATCATTTGTGTCTGCCTCTGGCCGTGGCAGAAGTGAATTTGGGGGATGTTTCTGTGTCGACTGGAGCAACGCGACCCCGTTGTCCTCGTAATCACAAACCGGCCGTTTCGTTAACGCCTACGAGCATGACTGATTATGGAATTACACGTTGATGTGTTCGCTGTACAGCCTGGAGGGCTTGTCGCAGTGTGACTCCACACACACACACACAGACACACACACACACACACACTCTCTCTCACCCATACACGTGTAATGTCCCCCTCTCCATTTGTCTTCCATATCCTCATCCCAGACACTCAGAGAAAGATTCCATCTCCCTCAATTATTCCCATCTGGGCTCAATTACGGAGGCTCACGCTTCATTACCGGGGAACAGGCCTGTCGCTGTACCTCCCTCTGTCCCTGAACCCCCTCCCTATCGCCTGTGTCCCTGTACCTCCCTCTGTCCCTGTGCCCCCCTCTGCCAGGCTGCCTGCTTGGCTGGCTGCCCCCCTCCCCGACCCTCCTTTTCAGCCCCACTCTGTCACTGTCTCACCACCACTTTCCCTCTCACTGCCCTTCTGTGCAATGTCACCCTCCCTCTGGCTGTTGTCTCTCCAGTTGTCGCCATCTGGTTACCTGCCTGCCGGCCTGTCCCTCTCCCCCCCCCCCATACCTCCTCCCTCTCTCTGCCTCTGTGTGTTCGTTACACCGCCTGGCGCCCCTCCACTCGCTTGGCGCAGGGCTCGGCCTGCCACTGAGAACGAGAGCTGGTGAGAGTGCTCTCTGTGCGCGTGTGTGTTTGCGTGTGCGCGTGTGTGTTTGCGTGTGCATGTGCGTGTGTATAATAGTGTGTGTGTGTGTGTGTGTGTGTGTGTAATTGTGCGCGTGGCCTCTGACTGTTACCGGCCCTGCAGGCCGTAAACCTCACCACACTAATGGGTAATTACACAATCATTGATTTAACGGCCGATTTTGAATTACACGACGGCGACGGCGGGAAGGGGCCGTGCCGTTCCCTCGGCGGGGGCTCCGCAGGGAGCGTGGGCCTGTGCAGTGTGGCTGACCTACGCGCTCCACACACGGCCACGGGAAGGATTAGAGTGGGCTGATCGGCTCCTATTCTGAGCTCCCTGCTGGGAGAAGGCTGCTCTCTCCGGTGGCTATAAATACCAGACCTCGCTGGTCAGGTCACAGTGGCACAGACCCACCAACAGCAAACACACACACATTATTTTTGGGGCGGCTCTGTGGACGAGGAAACGTGAACACAAACAAACAGACAGACTGAAATACACATGCACACACACACACACACACACACACACACACACACGCACGCGCCTGTGCATGTTTAGGCTAATATGCTCCCCTTTGCCGTTAGTTTAGAGACCAGACGAGGCATATTGCTTCCTCGTTATTCTCTCTGGTAGTTCTGTTGCAGTTATGTGCTGGGTGTTTATTTCATGTCATGGCATACAGGCTGTCTTAGGTTGTGATGTCTCTGTACGATGAACCCGATATTATAATCATTCTCAATGATGTATATAAATGTCTAAATATGTTAGGTGTTTTTTTTTTTCCTGAAAAGTCTTAAAGGCTGTAAAAAAAAGTCATCTGTGTGTATGTGTATCCTAGTGGTTGGACATTGAAAGTCTCACTGTGGTTGTAAGGACTTATCTACTGGTAGACCCAGCTGTGTTCTCCCACTGAGCGCTCAGCCTTTTCCTGTTTAGTAACACAGGGAGTGTTTGGATCGTGGAGGCTTTAAGTTTAGAGCCGCGTGTATTTTGGTTCCATAGCCGTGTGTCAACCGTGCAGTCGGAGCCAAAGCGCTTCACTTTAGTTCCCCCAGTAACAGCCGTGCAATATAACGCGGTCCAGTCCAGGAACGCCGTGAAACCACTTTGGAGACCGAGTCCACGTCTGTGTGCAAACCCCGTTCAGGCTCATCATTGCACAGCCCGCAGTGCAATACTCTGAAGGATTGGTAGAAAGAGAGAGAGGAGAGGAAAGGTGTGTGTGTGGGGAAAAGAGCATTGAAGAGAGCGGAACGGAACGGCTGGCGTATGAAAGAGGGAGAAGGAAATGAAAGCCGTGGAGAATTTTGTGGGGTTATGCAAAATCAATATCGTACGAATAAAAAAAAGGAGGGAAGAGATTAAAAAGGAAGAAAAAGGATGAAATTCAAATCAGTGTGAGGTAGGAATGGAAACCACATGTATAGGGGAGGGTGGGTGTGTTTGTGTGTGTGTGTGTGTGTGTGTGTGTGTGTGTGTTTGCCTATCAAACATTCCTCATAGGCATGCGGGAGGCGGCCAGCCAGGGGCTCGCCACGACCACTCGCGGAAACAGGTGTGCGGCGTTGTCATGGCGATAGAGCCGACGAGACGGTGGTCTCAGAACGGGTCTGTTTGTTTTATTCAATCAATCATTTGTGTACACACACTCCCCCCGCTCTACTATGGGTAAACAAAGTACACAATGAAAGAAGGTGAGGTAGAGCCTTTCCCCACTACCTCGGTACAGCTCTCCCTCCCTCACCGTTGGGAACCGTTCCCCTGTGGTCGCTGTGGGTGTGCTGTGGCCTGCCAGCGCCGCGTGTCCGCTGTCTGCTGACAGCGGGACGTGAGCTGTGACAGCTTGTTTACTCTGGTCAGGGTCCCCTCTGATGTGCGTCTGTGTCTCTGCTCTTCACTCTCCTGACGGTCGGAGTCCCTTTTCTCCCTGATCGGCCCCGGGGGCCTGTCTTGACCCAGATAAGACGGCTCTAATGTTGTTTCTCCTTAGTCCTCCGAAAGCTGTGCAATGAAAGGAGGGTGTATGTGTGACTGGGCACCTGCAAACACGGTAGTGTTGATGACAGCTTCATTATTTTTCCCGAGCCAATCCAGCTCTCTCTCTCTCTCTCTCTCTCTCTCTCTCTCTCTCTCTCTCTGTGTGTGTGTGCATTAAAACGTTTAGCATCTTTGTTTCAGCTTGGCTGGGGGCAGGGCAGAGGCCATATAGTCACTATTTCCGCCTGAATACCCTTAGTGCCTCCCCACACATACATCACTGCACTGTACAGGGCTCATCCACATACCTCAGTGCACTCCAGAATGCTTTCAGGGAAACACCCCACTAATGTGCCCTACAGATGGGCTCCCCCCTACACACACACATACACACACACACACACTCTATCTCTCTCCTAACCACACATGCCCTCTCCCCTCAGTCACACACCCTCCTTCCCGTATACTTTGTCAGCTGAAGCTTTTCATTAGCCTCTCAGCCTTTCCCTCTCTGCCTGCCGCCTGCACGCTCCGTGTCGGCCCCCCGTGTTAGATCTCCAAGCCGGTTAACCCCCCCGCCAGGGCGCCCGACACCCAAAATAACACGGCCTGCCAACGTGGAACACGGGGCCCCTCTTCCGCCTTCCTAAGTCCACTGTCTGACCTTGCCCTATGTTCCTCTCCCCTCCTTCCTCCCTCCGTGTCTGCAGGACAGCGACATCCAGAAGAAGATCGACCACGAGATCCGCATGCGGGATGGCGCCTGCAAGCTGCTGGCCGCCTGCTCCCAGCGTGACCAGGCCCTGGAGGCCGCCAAGAGCCTGCAGACCTGCAGCACCCGCATCATGGCCTACATGTCGGAGCTGCAGAGGATGAAGGAGGCCCAGGTCATGCAGAGGGTCGCCCGGAGGTCAGAGAGCAAAGACCACTGAAAGGGGGATGGTGTGGGCGGGGCAGGGGGTTCAGGGAGGCACTCCACTTTAGAAACAATCGTGTTAGCATGCATTTGGATTAAATGTGTTCCTGATATGTTTAGATGATTATAGCGCCCTCCAGCGAAAAGCTAGATTCTCTAGCAGAGGCATCCGTTGGGCGTGGTTTTAGCTTGTCCTTTCTCTCTGCCCCAGGCCGTCTGACGCTGGCCCCATGGACGACCGAATGCCCTGCAAGGGGAAAGTCGCCATATCAGGTAGGCCCTCCCCTACTCTGAAGAAGGGCAGATGCACTCACCAATCAATATCAGGGCTGTTTAGTCAGGGGCTGTGTTGCAGGATAGGGACGGGTCTTACAAATGGATCACTGGGTGTCTAGTCTAGTTGACTGACTGACTGACAGGCAGACAGGCAGACAGGCAGACAGGCAGACAGGCAGGCAGGCAGGCGGGCGGGCGGGCGGGCGGGCGGGCGGGCGGGCGGGCGGGCGGGCAGGCAGGCAGGCCACTTGAAATGGTGGGCACTCTGGTTGCAGGGATGGCCAGGCATAGGGAGGGGGGAACAAAGGGTTTTCAGATTGGGAGGGACGAGGGCGATATAGAGAGGCTTGGAAAGGAAGGCTGTCGTTCGTGAGACATGCAATTATAGAATGATGATTGTTTTGGCTGATGACGGTCACAGCTGCCTGCCAGCTGTTGCTCAAAGCTGGAGCACATACACACACACACACACACATACCCACAAACACACAGAGGAATGGAAGAATGGTTGTGATGAATCAGTTGATTGACTGGATAGAAACTAGACAGGATGTGATTTTGCTTGTGGCTCGCTGCAACGTGGTCCCAGGCAAACCACACACACACACACACACACACACACACACACACACAGACATTTCTCTATTATTCCTAAGGACCACTACTTTAGAGACAGTATTACAACATCTGTTAACACTTCCATGCCGAGGGATACCCATATGGATATGTGTCTGTCTGTTTAACTGTGCGTGTAATATGGCTTCCAAATGTGTCTTCAGATCACGTTTTGTATAACTCCCCACTCACTACCGTCCGTTTGACATTGCAGACCTGCGCATCCCCCTCATGTGGAAAGACACCGAGTACTTCAAGAACAAAGGAGGTAAGGAGCCACTTGGCTCAGAGGCCATAGGAACTGACTCCTCAGTGATTTACCAGGAACCCATCGTGAGTCTGTCTGAGTCCGTGAGCGATTCACTCTGCTGTCTGAGTGACTCAGGTGAGCGACGCCGCTCCAGTCGTCTTCCTCGGTGAAATGCGGCGACCCAGCGCTGTCATGGCTGCTCGATTCCCCACGGCAACCACTGGAGCACTGCTGCCCTATTACGGTTCAGTGAAAAGAGAGGCACTGCCGTTCGAAAGGGAAACCTCCTCCCTGCACTGGCCAAATGTCTCGGAACGGTCAGCGTAACGCAGCGTGAAACAGGCGTGGTTGAGGGTGACTCGTAACGCAGTGCCTTCAGAATCCCCCGCCCCACACGTTCTCCACCCGCTCCGGCTGCCGGCTCTGACACTCGGACCGCGGAGCTGGAAGACGGAGTGGGACGGAGTTCAGCCAGAGCGCGTCCTTCCACGTTCACAAGCAGAACCCCCCGCGGCGGGCCGGAGCCGTCTCATGCCTACAGAGCAGGAGCCCCGGGTCGTCCTTTGGCTCTGGCGCTGAAGAGCAACACGGCGATCCGGGCTTCCTTTGGAGGGCTGCTGTTCTCCTCTCGCTCTCTCGCTCTCTCTCTCTCTCTCTCTCTCTCTCTCTCTCTCTCTCTCTCTCTCTCTCTCTCTCTCTCTCTCTCTCTCTCTCTCGAGCTTTGTAGCGCGGGGAAGTTAACTATTCATGAGACGCTGCCTTCCTCATATCCGTGGAGCCCTGTTCATTAAACAGGACCACCGAACAACCCCCCCTTCCTCCACCGAAGACGGCCGGACAGTTCATTAGCGTGACCTGTACATATTCATGAACTCCGGAGAGGGGGCGCGAGACGCCCGACGAAGCCTAGTGAGGTCGTTAGTCAGGGTCGCGTGGCGAGCCGCCCTGGAGATGGAGAGAGGACCACTGGGTTCTAGCATCACCGAGCACCCAGCCACGGCTAGCGTAGAGAGAGTGGGAACACCCTCAGAATACTGAGCTACGACGGGAAGTTACCCCCAAAGCACAGGTCTCAGGTCCAGTGGTCTAAGATCAGGTTTGATCAAGCCTTATCAGAAGCGCTTGAGGTGGACAAACTGATCCCAGCTCTGCTGGGTTTGTGTCGGACAGGTCAGACAGTATAGGGCACGCGGGTGGCGTCCATATGAAGCGGCAGCTGTTTCCCACCCATTCCCACCACTCTGTATCCAGCACTCCGTGTGGAGAAGAGTCGGAGTGGATGCAGCTGGTGCGGAGGATCTCTTCCCAAGTGGAGGGATCCAGTAAACTCTGCGCTGATGGCTTCCACATGCCGCCTCTCACAAACTCTCAATGTCTCTGCTGCTCTTTTCCACCTTGATCTTGACTTCTCTCTCTCTCTCTCTCTCTCTCTCTCTCTCTCTCTCTCTCTCTGTCTCTCTCTCTATTTGCCTCTCTCTCTCTTTTCTCTCATCCTACCGCTCACCGTTCTTTTTTTTCATATTTTCCCTCATTGGCGTCCTCTCATTTCTCACCCCCGTCCCCCCATGTGTCTCTCTCTCTCCCTCTCAGAGCTCCATCGGTGTGCCGTGTTCTGTCTGCTCCAGCTGGGAGGGGAGATCTTTGACACAGCCATGGTCATGGTGGACCGGACACTGACGGACATCTGCTTCGACAACACCATCGTCTTGTAAGACCCCCCTCCGACCTGTATTAGACGTATAAATCGTGTGAAAAACGTGTGTTTGTGTGTGTGTGTGTGTTTGATCTGGAACTGACCCGTCCCCGTATGTGTCTGTTGACCCCTGTGTAGCAGTGAAGCTAGCCCAGGCTTTGAGCTGCGCTTGGAGCTCTACAGCTGCTGCTCGGAGGACGACTACTCGGCCGGCAGCACGCCCAGGAAACTGGCCAGCAAGCTGAGCAGCTCTCTGGGCCGCTCGGCTGGGAAGAAGCTGCGGGCCGCCATGGAGCCTGGGGCTTGTAGTCCCGTTAGCAACGGAGGGGCCCCGCTACTGCTGCCTGTGCCGTCCGTACCGTGAGTGGGACTACAGATACCACCTACACACATTTATGTCCCACTGTCCTAAACATGCACCTTTTAAGGATGGAATGGGACTTTCCCTTTAGGCTTTACGAACATCTCTTTTTGTCCTTCATTGTAATACGCGTGTGTCTCTCTCTCTTGCTCTGTGTGGACAGAGGACCCAAGTATCACCTCCTGGCTCACACCACCCTGTCACTGTCCCACGTCCAGGACGGCTTCCGCACGCACGACCTCACCATCTCAGGCAACGGTGAGCGGCCATGCCCTCCGCCTCTCCCTCGCTGGCCTTCTATTCGGCTGTGTTTCTTTCCCTCTTTCTTTGTCTTCATGCATATTCCTCTCCTTCATCATTCCCCCACTGCACCCCCCCCCCCCCTCTCCTTGTCTCAGGTATGTGTCCTGACAGACAGCTATTGTCAAGGTCGAGCTAATAAAGTGTGCCCTAGCGGGTCGACTGCTGTGTAAAACTCTAATGGTGCGGGCTAACTGGGGGCCCCCTGACACAAACTGGGCCTACTGTTTTATTCATTGGCCCTTAAGACTGTAGTAAAGTTTGATGGCTGCTCTTCACGCCTTTCCCCAGCTGCCAGCGTTTTACATCCCACCACACCACTGTGTATTTGTGCTCGTGTATTTGTGTGTGTGTGTGTGCTCTCTGTTTGCGGATGCTTGCATTTCTCAGGGTTAACTGAATGTATGAATGTATTCCCCTGTCCCTCTCCTTCTCTCCCTGCAGAGGAGTGTTCCTACTGGCTGCCTCTCTATGGCAGTATGTGTTGTCGCCTGGCGGCCCAGCCCCTCTGTATGACCCAGAAAGTGATGAGCGGCTGCTTGAAGGTCAAGGTGAGTGTGTCTTTGTGTGTGTGCGAGAGAGAGAGTGAGTGTGAGAGTGTGTGTTTGTGTGTGTGTGCCAACGTATTCCAGAACTGTAGTCTTATTTTGTCGTTAGCCCTTTGCCAGTGTCTACCCTCGCCTATCCTCTTTCCATCCCCTGTCTCCAGCTATGTCTCGCTCTCAGTAGCTAATCTATTTGATCTCTGTTTCACACAGCAGTTAGGAGGTGATCCGCAATCCTGGAAAACGGTGTACGGTGTCCTGAAAGGGACAAACCTTTTCTGTTACCATCGGCAAGAAGATGTAGAAGCAAACATTGAGCCTGCGTTTACAATTGCCGTCAACAAGGTCAGTGAATAGGGGTTTCACACTGCTTGGCCATTCAGTGCAATGTACTTGACTCGTGCAGTTTCCCTTTCTATGTGAAAACGTGTTGACAGCTTCCTTTTCCCAGTCTACCTCAACAAGTTCCCTGAACACAAAGTGATTTTGATATAGTTTTAGCATTGACATCTTGTTCATCGTTGTTGTAAAACTTCTCATTCAGAAACCATAGACCTGTCATTCACTCACACCAAACATTGACGAGGCAATTTTACACAGTTATGTCTGCAGCAAGACATGTTTCTGTTACTCCACTTTTCTGTTCCCACGTGTCCGGGAACACAGTGAGACGCTAAGTCACTTGCTCATCTTATTTCCTGTGTGTCAGTGTGTGTTGGTCCCTGCGGGCCTCCCATTTTTCCACTGTGACTCACTAGCCCCTGACCCTGAATCCAGAGCTTTGCTACTTCCTGGGCTAAGTCAGTCGCATTCGGCGTAACATGCATGGTCCCGCCTTGCTCAGACACTCAACACTGGCTCAAGGCAGACTGCGATTAGGGGGCGTAGCGCCACTGCCACCTAGTGGCCACGAGTGGTACAGTGGGGCCCCCGTTCACGGTCGAAGACTCTCTAGATTTTAGGATTCTTCTGCGACTCCAAGTCCTTTGGGAAATTGTTGTCAATGTCAGTGTGTATGGCGTTTGAGTAAGTTTCCTTTCATTTGCCGTCCTCGTTTTAGGAGACAAAGATACGCTCGTCAGAGAAGGAGCCCCACAATAAGGCTCAGAGCATCTGCATCAGTAACCAGTACGGTGGTGAAGAAGTCACACACACGCTATCAGCAGACACGCGCGAAGAAACACACCGATGGATGGAAGCCTTCTGGCAGCACTTCTTCGACATGAGTAAGTAACACACACACACACACACACACACATACACACAAACACGAGTAAGTAACACACACACACCTCAGATAAACTTGATGGCTTCCCTGTGGCGCTTTTCGCCCGCACTACTATTTGTTAGAGCTGTCCCTCAAAGCTTTTTGTGTGCATCCCAGCGTTAGCCTGTTCTGATTGGAAGGTTGACAAGGATGGTGAGGGTGTCTTCTTCCTCTTTCATAGGCCAATGGAAGCAGTGTTGCGATGACGTCATGAAGATAGAGCTGCCATCGCCAAGGAAACCGGCGCTCGTCACTCCCAAGCAAGGCTCCCTTTACCATGAAATGGGTAGGAACGCAAAACCAAACCGAACAAGTGTCTTGTCACCTTAGAAAAAGTAACTTTGAAGGCCAGGTACAATATCAGAGGGGAAGAGTTTATATCAAAGGAAATACACAACAGTGGCAATACCGCCTCCTCCTACTTGAATGCACATCTGTTTGGTAGTTCTAACTGTGTGGATCCATTTGCATGATAAGTCACCATTCAAATCTCCTCCCCGAGACCGGAGACTTTTGGCCCTGCTCCTTCTCTTTGCGCTGTCCTGTGAGTGGAGTGCTCCTGTCTTCAAAACGCTGACTCTCCTTCTTTCTTCCTCTGCCCTGTCCTTCCCTTTCTCTCTCCTGTGCCCCGAATCCTACATTTTCTTTTGTCTTTTCTTTTCGTTTGGATTGTCCATTTCCTTATCTTTTTTTTCTTCAAATTCACCGTTCATCGTCATTTCCAACAATACCATTGTTTCTTGCTTGTGGTTTTGAATGACGTTTTTTATGCTTTCTGCACACTCCATCACATTCTATTTTGCACCTGAATAACAACCATATGCCACCCTAAATTATTATATTTCTTTAACATAATAATTCGCACACACCCCATCACTACTACAACCCCCTCACCCCCCATCCCCCTTCCAACCTCCCCTTCTCTGGGCTGCGGTAGCCCCCCTCTCAGCCCCATGCGAGGGTCTCCTGCTCCAAGATAATGCTGTGTCTGCCGAGATTCGCGCTCTGCTCTCCTCCTATTACAACGACAGGTGACGTAGCTAACGGCTGATGTAGCTGACAGTCACCCCAAACGCCCTCCTGCAGGGGGTGTCCCGCCTAGAGATTTAATCGCTCCCTCACCCAGCACCTTCAGCATCTAGCTCAGTTATGCCAAATTGACCCGTGAGAGTGATAAATCCAGAACCTATCTACCTCTCACAATGTTCCTCAACTGTTAAAAGCAAGCAAGCAAACCACATAGTTACAATATTAGTTGGCCAGAAACTCCTGTGAAATTAGACGAAGATAGAATAGACGTGACTAATGTGTGTAATTGTATATATTCTGAAATATTAACTGTCAATACATTATTCACACTCTCTCCAGCCCCAGTGTAATGATAGGTGTTCTCTGCTCCGTCTCCAGTTATTGAGGCATCCGATGACCTGAGCACCGTGTCGGACATCCTGGCGCGGAGGATGCAGGAGTTAGAGCTGCGCAGCCAGCTGGGCACGTCCCCTCCCTGGATGTCCCTGTTTGAGGAGTCCCCTTTGGGTCCCGGCCGCTCGCACGCCTGCACCCAGCGCCTGGCCCCCCACAGCCCCCGCCACCCCCATCGCCTGCCCCGCAGCCCCCTGAGCCCGCGCTGCCCCCGGCCCGGCCTGCTCTCCTCGGACGCCAGCCTGACCTCGGACAGCGACAGCCCCTGCAGCACCAGCCCCTGCTCCCGCCACCATGGCTGGGCTGAGCCCCCCTCACCCCTCTCCCCGTCCTCCTCGCGCCTCCGCCCGCGCACCTTCTCTCTGGACGCCAAGCTCAGCACACTGCGGGGAAGGGGCTACGGAGGTGGGGGCGGAGGCGGCGTAGGGGGGTTCCAGTGCTCCTGCCAACACGCGCCTTCCTCCTCTTCCTCCTTGCTGGCCCCCCTGCCGGCCGCCCGGCCCTCGCCCCGCAACACCCAGACCACCCTGTCCTGTTCCAGCTCCACGTCCAGCAATAGCTCCAGCGAAGGCAGCCACAGCCCCGAGTCGTCGGAGGGAGCCCCCTTCTCGCGGCCCTCCGCGGCCCGGCGCAGCCTCAGGAACCTTAGGGCCAGACTGGACCCCCGCAACTGGCTCCAGAGCCAGGTCTAATCCCACCCCAGGCAGCCCACTAACCACACATGATCCTGGGGAGAGCTGGCTGCTGATACGGCTCCCTTGGAGAAACTGGAAACACTTCTATCGCCCAGGGCAGGTGACAGGTGACACTCTCTGTAAGCTGACCTTCTCTTTATCGGGTAGAGACACTGCAACAGTCCAATAAGAAATGGGTGACTTCCGATTGCCTTTCGAACTGGCAGTAAAGCCACTTGGGAGATGCTTGAAAAATACAAGGACATATCAAACACACACCACATTCAGATCCTGTACCTCTGAATAACGTATCTTCAACTAAATGGGTGTATGTGTGTAGTTTCCACGTCAGCTGTGCTGGCCAACTACCCCACACACCATAGATGTAGAGGGATTCTATAGAACTTATAGTGGGTCCACTCTGGTTATACTTACTAAATGTCCCTTGTTTGTAAAATGTATGTGATGTTTGATATGCTTGGGCAGGGCAATACTTCAAGCATGATAGCAAGTGAGATGTCAGAATATAAAATTGCTTGGTTGTTTTTAAGTGTTTGAACAGGTTCAATGTGTGCAAGAGGGTTTGGCTTGGCTTCGACACTGGCTTCCTGCAATTCTCTCAGAGTGAAATCTTTTGAAATGCACCAATTTATTTTGCATGATTGGACTTGGTCATGTCAAAGGGTTTGTTGTTGGGTATTGTAATTGTTGGGTAAGTGAATTGTGTTGAAATGCACACATTCTTATGCAAACATTGTCATTACTGTACCACTTGTTTCTGTGATCCCTTCATGGAGGGCAAACTCTTTTCTTTCTGGTCCTACATATCCAACCAGATGTTCAGTTTGGTCTAAGCTGTTGCTTTTTTAATTATTTAAATTATTCAAGCATTTATAATAGTGGTCATCAGAATGACAGTTAACCAAAGGCAATTGACCTACATAAATATGAAAAGCTGAGATAACTTTAGTGTCAAACTGCCTAATCATTGCAGTGCGATCATATGGAGTTGAGTGGGAGCAGCAGCCTTCCCAAAGTTGCCATTCTGCAATGATGTGAAGCACCAAGTCAGTCAATCCAACACTGGGCAGCACATGTGGTATTACCTTTTTCTAAGAGCTAGCAAAATGCCAATTATGTCCTCTAATGTCTGCATGTATTTGGATAGTGTTGAACACCATAATAACCTACACATCTCTATTGTTTGCCATGGACTATACAGCACTACTGGGCTCTCTCTCTCTCTGGGCCGGTCCACATAGGGAACTGTTTGTACTAAGAGTTTGTTGCAAATGGTTCACTAAGACATTGTTACTGTAAAGTTTTTGTAAGTTAACAAAAAACTCTTCTTCTCCTCTTTTGTTAAACTATATTTTACATGATGGAAATTGTAATAAATACAGCTATATTGATAGACTATTATTTTAAGGTAACTATTGCGAGAGTCTATTTTGTGTTAGCAGGCTGTCTGCATGCACACCGTCCTGGAACGGAGAAGATTGAAATTAGACATGTGGAAGTTTCATGTTTAAATTTATAACATATTAATGATATTAAATGATTTTATCAAAATTAAAAAGGGATGATTGTTTCTTTGTTATGGAACTAGAACTATATTTTACCCAAAGAAATCACCTAGTTTACTGTTAGAAAAAAAACAATTACTGAGTTGAAAACCTTCGGGGTACACTTTACACCATCAAAACAGAAGAAATATGTGACATAAATTTCACTGAAACACGTATTCGACACACATCATGCAAATTAAACGAGACTATTAAAGAAGGGAGGTGATTATTATTCACTGTCTTGAAGCAGAAATGTCTGCATCTCCATATCTGGAGGTGGCACATACCGTGTTCAATGGCTCCTTATGAAATCCAAGTTTGAGTGATAAACCTGCAAACATCTCATTTGAACGACTGCTTGCACTCTGAATGCATCAACAGCAAGTGATACAAACAAATAGCTTTATTGGCAATTCAGGTCATAAGTATAAACACAGGAGGTAGTGTGGATATAGTCCTCAGTGGCCGGTTTTTTAATATGCATAGAGTGGAGAAATTCCATACAGTAGGACATGCTGAACTATATATTGAGTTGTATCGCTGTGCTGTGCCATTTTGTGCCTTCGTTGTTGGTCCATTAAGTTAGTGTAAAACAATATGATACAACAAATACTGTCTTTTCAACATAATATTACACGTTAAATATATGATCCATGTGCTGTCAATCATTGACTGGTATAACCCAATTATTCTGGGTTATTTTGGCAAGTAATACGTCATTTATTATTGAATCATATATGCATGATCAACATTACATGGAAACCTCCTAGCCTCTCACCCTTTCCTCCTTTCTACCTTCCTCCATACCCTGTCTGGCTCTGTTGTTCTCCCCTCCTTCCCCTCCTCTGGCTAGCAGGCGCTGCGCGGGTTGGACGCCCGTAGCGCCACCCCGGCCAGGGTCCTCCACGCAAAGGTGGAGAAGCGGGCTGGGCACGTGCCGGCGCGTTCGATGTAGTTGGCGGCGATGCGATGCAGTCGCTTCCCCCCGAAGGTGTTGTAGTGTCCCGGCAGCACCTGGTCCACCTGCTCGCTGTCCACCAGGCCCACCAGCCGCTCGCAGCTGCTGACGTAGTCGCTGACGCGGCTGTAGGGCAGCCAGTCGATCATGGCGCCGTCGTAGGCCACGTCGCCGCTGAACAGCAGCTTGTTGTCGCGGTCGTGCAGGCAGATGCTGCCCCGCGAGTGGCCCGGCATGTGGAGCACCGTCAGCTGCCGGTTCCCCAGGTCGATGACGTCCCCTGGGGAGAGGTGGAGAGAGCGCGAGAGTGAGGATGAGGATGGGAGGGTCAAGTTCAACCAGAACCCATGTTGTTGTTGTTTGGAAAATGGATTGACCCTTGATTTCGGGTCCTATTCCAGGGGAGGGCCTATGCCCTATTCACTTGTAATTATCGGGAAACATTTAATAGCTGCAAGCAACAAGGTAATGCTCTAAACTGCCTCACCCTGGGGGGTGTGTTGTTTGTGGTCATTATATTACTTTGTCCTTTTGCCAACTTAAGACAAGTGCCAACTGTGGAGGTCATAGGGTCCACGGGTCGATTTTGAACTGGGCCGGGTGGGAGTGAGAACGTGCGATGGGGGTAAAACTGACACATTGAGCAGTAAGATAGTCTAACTGCATTGCAGTAGCGCCACTGACGCAGCAGAACAAGTGTATTGACCAGTGCTCCAATAACAGCAGGACAAAATACCAGTGAGGGAGAAAACAGGCAAACTTTGTCAAGTGGACAGTACTGCCGGAAGTGGCAGACTGGAGTCTATGAGCGGCTTCTATTGACTCCAAAGTATTTTCATGACCTCGGAATAGACGGGTTGTCCGAATGGATTCCATGCTGTGGCATATCATATACAGTATATGAAATCTATGGTGTGTCCTTGGGATCAGTAATACAGTATGCCATGTTTCATGCTGGAAACACAATCGGTCAAAGTATGAGTACAAAATAACTCTGCAGATGCACAATGCACACATCTAAGGGATATGAGAGCTTTTAATCAACCACACATACATACATAAAATGTTTAAAATGCGTTTCTCCTATAAAGTACTCCAATTAACTATTTGTGCAGACTAATATTTGACTGTGTTCAAACCTATTTGAGCATTTTTTTTTTTGCAGGGAACTTGTATTACACACGCAAGGTCCTACACATTATAGCGTGTATTCTAGGCATAAGCTTAAACAGAACACAAGGTCCATGCATCATCTTGTGCCTGGGTGTGCCATGTCTTGTCTGAGTGTGAATGCATGCGCATGTGTGTGTGAGAGTATTCTGGCACTGGCTGAGAGCTCAGTTTTGGTCCTCTGCCAGTTCCTCTGCAGTATAAACTCCCCAATGGGACCTGTCTGATATGAAAGCCTGACTAGATTTACTGCAAGAGGGGCACAGGCACATCCTTTAAATGCTGCCTAATTACATTCCAATTGACCACATCTCACTGACTCACAGGCCTCAAAGCAGCTTGTCTAAGAACATTTGGGCAGCACACTGGTGCAATTCAAAAAACACTATACATGAGCCTGCAGGCCCGTATCTTTTACCTTCTTGTAGTATATGTGTAGGCTGCACAGCCTTGACTTTATACTGCCTTGCCCTCCATCCCGGAGAGGGTGCCTGGACTATCTCTCGGTCGGCAAGCCAGGTTGCCGTCTCGAAGTTGTCTCCGTTGGCCAGTGCATCGACCTCTGCACTGTGGACGCCCACCTGTTGGAACTGATGTAGGCCCCCTGAGTGGTCAAAGTGGGCGTGAGTGGCGATAGCCAGAAGCGGGTTCTTCCGCTGAGGATCTTCTCCAAGCAGCCGTTTGTCACTGATGTAGTCAGGTAAGCTCCTCAAGCCCAAACCTGTGTCTATAACCACGTCCTGATGGGAGCCGCGTAGTAGCCAGATATTTGCTCGGTTTTCCGACGCGTAAAATCGCTCCTGGATCCAGAATAATCCTTCTCCGAGCGACTTGTGCGCGTACCAGTCCGTTGCAGACATGCCAACTCATGCACTTGTCAAATATAAAATCGTAAGCCGGTTTTTGCTGTTGAGTGGTTAGTCAACTGTGTTTTTATTCCTGTAAAATGATGGTGGTTGTTGACACACCCTTGTGGGACTGAAACATGCTGACTGGATGAAAAGCTGCATGACGACAATGTAAAATCATTTTCTATTGGTTACAAAAGACTACACCTATTTAGCGTCATCTGATGCGTTCCTATTAAAACGCTTTCAAATGCGTGGTGTCAAAGTATCACTATTGTGGAAGTCATTCTGTTCATCCTCACCGCGGTTAACTAAGTTGGAACATTTGCCTGGTAAATACACACTTAGCCCTATAAAGCTCAAACCAAACATTGCGTATTTTACTGAACTACACCCACCACCGATTGATGAGTCTCTGAAAATAAGATGCTGACTGGTGTTTATGCCATGAAAGACTCACTCTGCCAAGTTAATTGATGGCTGTGCTCTCCTTTGACTAGCACGGCCAAAAAACTACACATAAACAGAGGGTTCGATTTAATATTCCCCTCTCAGTGTGTGTATGTTGCTTAAATATAAATAAACTTGTATTGACTCTTAATAGGATTTTCAATCATTCTGATATATGGACTGTAATAGGTGTGTAGGATCCTGTAACAATGGGAGGTCGAGGTCGTGGAATCGCTGCCTTTTCCTTCAACGTCGAGGCCCTGGGACTAACCAGGGGATCCATGCCAGAGGCCAGAGTGGGGCCGAACCCCCTGTTCCCAGTGAGTGCTGACTGAGTGTATATTTACAAGTATCATGTCATTTAAATGCTTGTTATTTCCCCATGTAATATTACGATTCTTGACAAACAAAAATCAAGGAAATGATATGGGAATGCCGGCTTGCTGACACAATATATATTTTGTATTCAATTGCTTTTACTTGGTTTTGACAATATTACCCAACTTTTGCTGCCTCGAAAACATTTTCGGTCACCTATTGATGTCCTCAGAATGTCGAGTTCAAGCCAGCGCCATTGAAAGTGGGTGAGGACGTGGACTACATGCTGGCCTTGAAACAGGAGATGAGAGGAGCTATGAAACTAATGCCTCACTTTATCCAACCTCTAGAAGGAAGAAGAGGTGATATGTGCGCATTAGACATTCTACAGTACATTGTAGGCCCTTAAAGGTATCTAATGCAACACTCAGGAATGGAGACATTTCATTGTAATCACATTTGAAGATTCAGAAAATTAGATTCTTGACTTGCTATTAAATTAGGTCTACACTGTTATTTTTTGCTTAACAGGAGCTCATCATAAGGCCTGGTCGGTTAAAAAAATAAAATGTGGAATCTTTAAAATGTGGCTTGTCAAGTCTAAAATACTTCAGCGCCTTGACTCAAGAACTCCAAAACAAGAGCGAGTAGGTCATGTCCTTGCAATGACAATGACCTCACACTAAAACAATATGCATTATACAGAAAATAGTAAAATACAACCAGTTCAAAAGGCAATTACTATCGAAAATAAAAACATACTTGTGTGAGAATGGTCAAAATGGGGAACAATTAATACTCAAATAGGTTCCCAATGCGCATGTTGCAAGTGCAAACACTTTTGCAACACATTTAATACCAAACAATATTTACATAATTACGATAAATTTAACAGAGCAGAAAAGTGCATTTAACAAATGCCTCAACCCCCTTCTCAAATACATTTCAAAGTAAAATACCTGTTTGTACTCTAGCAAGTAACAATATCACTACATTTGCACACTAGTTATTTTGTAGGCAAAATAATGCCTTGAACATTTGAGTGTGCGTGCATTAATAATGCAAAACCTGGTCTGTTTTCATATCAAATAGACGTGGAACGATACAAGGAGACGTACCTGAGTCAACAAGTGGCAGACAAAGAGTGGATTCCAGGTAGACAGCCCGTGAGGGAGTTATTGAAAAGAAACAATTGGAACATCCATTTGATCATTTGACATTTATCATTTCTCATTTGTCATATGTGTATCTTTATAGATTGGCATCTTTTCCCCAAAGAGTTGATGCCCCAAACAAAAAAGGCCAAGGTCAAGCAAGGTATAAAATGTAATTTGTGTTAAGTGGAGACTCTTGATATGTTAAAAATGGATACACTTTATTAACAGGCACTAAGAAGAAACCTAAAAGCGTCTCCACAAAGGGGAAAGCAGATGTGCTTAATAAGTTGGAGGTACATGGGTGTCTTTTTAACTGCTGCTATCTATGCTATTGATTATTTTTAGAAGGGGATATGGAGAAATCATTGGTGTTTGTCTGACCTAATATGGTTGTGTTGTAACATTCCCATTGCAGTTATCCCATTGAGTTTATGGAGTCCAAATTTACTAACATTTGCCATGTCTTTCTCCAGGAACTTGAGAAGAAAGGGGATGGAGATGATGTGAAATCGGATGAGGAGGCGGAACCAAAGAAAAAAGAAGATGATGAGGAGGAAATTGTTGGAGAAGAGGAGGAGGAGGAAGAGCAAGTGGAAGAGGTAAGCCAATTCCAAAAAGTAACTTTAGTGTTCCATATTTTAGCTACATTTTGCTCATGACAGAAATAATGAGGAGGGTCCCCTTTAGACTTACAGTATATGGTACTCCTCTGTAGATGCCTAATCGATAGTAGAGCAAGTCAAATGTTCACGCTTGAACTTAGCATACATTCCTTATTGTGCATATATATAGAGTGTATGTATGTATATGTATATATGTATAAATATATATATATCATACATACATAGCCATTTAATGCAAATGATGAGATTTCCTTAGAACTCTGATTGGTTTTGTTTAGGCAGATGACTACATTGCAAGCTACTTTGAAGACGGTGATGATTTTGATGCAGGGAGTGATGACAATATGGACGAAGCCACGTATTAACCATTAAAGTTACATTTCTCAATCATTTTTCAAATGACCATTCCTTGATAGGACACATAATCAAATCATGATTCACTTTCCAATCTCAGTGGAATGTGGCTTTCCCAGTTTGATTTATGTTGTCTCTTGGTTAACATCAGCTAGGTAATGTATCTAGAATGTGACTGTTGGCTTGGGCCTATGTAAATAGTTGTTAATAAATGAAAAGCAAGCCATAGCCAGTCTGAGCATCAATAATTTATTCAAAATATATTGTATTTATGTTCTAGCCTGCTAAGTGTTTCCACAGGTTGAAAGGCACACACTGTTCATGACATTATTTCTTTCATAGTTTTAAGTGTACATTACGGTGGAGGAAAAGGTCCAACAATACAACAACACTGATTCTGCAGTACAAAGAGATGTTTAGAGCATTGTGCATTTCCCCTCTTTGTCACCAAGTCCTTTGAATCAAAAACGCTGTTGTGATTGCACAAACACAGTTTTCTAAAGGCAGGCAAACCAGAAAACTATTCAAGAAAAAAACAAAAACATTCAGTCAAACCATTAAAACAATAAATTGCAATACTGGTGTTTGTAAGTACTAATTCTCCTCAAATAAATTAGTTTTTTCTACAGGTATACTTATATTCTCAAACAATAGCACAGTGACAGTAATTGGTACAGCTCGGAAAGACTTAAAAGGAAAGTACTTTTCCTTAAAGCATTATGGCAGATAGGAAGGTCTTGCAGAATACAACATATTTCAAAAACATACATCCTTTTAGGGTCATCACACTGGCCATACTCTTTTAAATGATGTTCCCTCTTTTAAAGTGATTGTAGCGGTCAGACAGCTTGCATCCCTTTATAAAGTAAATAAACAAGAACGATATCCCATAGTCCTTTAGTGTGTATTGGCAGTCCATTTCAGTGAGTACGGTTACCCCTGTTACGTCTTGCCTTTCTGTTGACCACGGCTGTCTTCTGCTTGACCCAGCCCTTTTTCATGGGAGTTTGCTTTATGTCCATTCCCGGCTGCTTGGTCGGGACCAGCTCCATGCTGCATCTGCCCAGACGGGTGGAGGTCCTTAAAGGGATGGGGTGGGTTCGCAGGCGCCTGGGCATGGGTGGTGGCATGATGGCTGACATCAGCCTTGACCAGAACCTCGTAGTACAACAGGTAGAAAACGGGTGTGACGATTCCCACCACCAGCATGATGGCTACAGCCGTCCACCACCTCATGCCCCAGTCTGCCCCATAGTAGGGGTCCTTCCTGGGGGCTGGCTTGTACTCGGTCTCTCCTCCCAGCAGGGGCTGCTGGAGGGTCAAGGAAGACACCACCTCGTTCAGGCTGCTCCGCGAGGGGCCTGTGGACTTGACCAGGAGCTCAATGTCCTTGTCCTTCTCCTGGAGGAAGCCCTCCACGCTGTCGGTGGAGGAGATGGAAGAGGAGTCCGTGGAGGTCTCTGAGGTGAGTGCTGTGGCCCCGAGGGGGATCTGGGGGAGGCGTCTTGTGCCGCTGGGTGACGAGGACTTTAGAGGGGTAGTGGGGTGGGTCTCGGTGAGCACACTGAAACGCTTCACTGGGATCTTGATGGAACGCAGGGCAAAGAAGTCTTGTTCAGTTAGCAGGTTGTTGGCCCGCTTAATGTCTGCCACCTAGAAGACACAGAGACGGGTTATTCTGCAGAAGAGTCAATAGCAGTCTAATACATCAGACAAGTACACCTATGTAAATAGTAATCCTCAAACTGACAAACTTGTTATTCACTGTAAACAAACCTACGGGAGTGTGCCAATGAAACTAAACAAACTGAACATATAGTTGAACTGTCTGCACTACTACTTTAAATACCGAACCCAGTTCTTGAAAATATTTTTAACGCCAACCCCTACGTTTAGTACTTGAAGAATAAGTAGAACAATCATTTTTTCCAGTGCTTGACCAGTGGATTAACTTACTGAGCAGAAGTACTGCAGGGACATGCTGTTCAAGGTGTCCCCCTCCTTGATGTCTCGGACCAGGTAAACAATGTCGTCCATTTTCTCTCTGGAAGTGCTGCGGCGCATCCTCTCCCGGCCGCGTGGCCTCAGCTCATAGCTCTCAGTGTCCTCCTCTGACAGGTCGTTCTCAGAGTTGTTCCCAAACAGGTAGGCATGTCCACCGTTGGCCGGCTGCACAGTGGTGGCCGACTGGAAACCATGGTGCTGGTTTCGCGCCGTCATTTTGACTTCACTCTGTAGGGAGAGGGGAACTTACTTTACCTCAGGGCACAGGTGATAAACTGACTCAAACGTATGAGGTTGAAACTACAATAAAAGAAAGATGAGGCCGCAACAAAACTATCAAGGTGTTCCTATGTTTCTGCCTGTGTGCATGTGCAACATGCCTGCACTAGCTTTGCTTGCTCTTATTAACTGCAACACACACAAGTAATGGCACACCTTATGCTATCTCTAATATTATGACAGCATCCAGCAAATTTAACTATGACCACAATATTTTCTATATTTCTAACTCTCTTTCCCAAGATTCCCTAGAGGAGCCCTGTCAAATATAAACGTGAAATGATTATGAATAACATCCCAATTGATCAAGCCTTGGAAAAAATTGTAGTCTACACGAAAAGCTTAGTTTAACAGTAGGCTTATGGTGGTGTTGGAGAGCAGCAGCACTATATTAGCCAGCATAAGCATTAACTCAAATTGTCAGGGAAAACCCTGATGCAAGTAAAACACGAAAGGAAGGTAGCTAAAGTCCATCCCTGCCGCAAGGCAGATAATAATACGAACCTTCAGTAGATTCTAACTATCAGTTTCACTGATATCATCAGTGTCCTGTCAAGGTCCATTAGGTTTTATATAACCAGAACTACACATTTAGGTAAACACGGTACAAGCAACTTCTAGCAAAATTAAGCCAACAATGGCTCCTCAACGTAGTTACATTTTGCAAAGTAGTTAAATCTTAATTTTATTTTCTGTCGTTAGTAATCCTAATTTAAGACATTATTACCGTTTGTGTTAATTTAGTGCTACCTTTTTTTTCTTGAACAGGGCATAGGCTTGATCCAAAAACAAAGTCCCAATTAAATGCGCATTTTGGCAAACAGTTACATTTGTTGAGGTTATCTCAATCAGGAAGTTGTGGACAAAGACTACAAGATGAAAGTTAGCCAATTGCTCATGTTTATAGCTGGCTAATTTGTCGCTAGAAAACTAGCTAACGACGTTCGCTAGAAAGCTAGTTGTTAGCTAACGTAACGTTAGCTGCGATGCTTCCAAATACGTAAGTTAACCCAGTTTGTTAGTTACAGTATCGTTTATCTGTATAATATTTTCATACTACGTTACCTGAATTCATGAGTACAGGTCACTTAACCAGAACAAATATGTCCATAGTTATTCCTTAGTTCTTCAATTTGGCTGGCAGCTAATGTTACTCGAGTCCTATCTTGCTCGTTTTGGTTTAGCTAAAACATTTTTCCATCTGTGCTACGCCACGTCAACAAATGCAAACGTGATGACGTAAACATATTTCCCTCTGAACCTTCTGATTCAAACCAACCACTAGATGGCGTAATAACCTTGATTCAAAAGTGCCAATGCCTAGAGAAGAGAATGCCAAAATTGGCCAATTGTAATTGGTACTATTTAATTTGAGCATGACATCAGATCTATTGTGTAACATTTACATACACTATTAATCGGTTGACAAAAAGTCTAATGCTTAACAAGTATAAAGTACACACCTTATCCATCAGAACTGGCCCATATTTATAATTTTAATTAGCAGAGGGGTCATCCATGGCCATACATGGTTTAGGTACTACTAAATTATGGGAATTATACCAATTGTGTTATTTGCTATAAAGTTCTTAGGCAAGGTGGCAACATGACATATAAGTGTACCTATACACAAGCTCTATATCAGTGAGAGGCTTTGACGGTTCGCTGGGTGGAGCTGTCCACTACACGGAATGCTCTCTCATGAGACAAATGAGATTAGGACATCTTGCCTTTTCAACATGCGACGACTGGTTGCCCGTGGACTTCTCCTCATTGTAGGAGAGTCTTAGGCTATAGTTTAGTAGGTTCGTCATACTTTAGGTTGAAGCGGGACAGCATGGCTGTTGGAGAGATTGAATACTTACCCGAACATAAATCTTGCTTTTTAAGATATGGAGTTTGTGCTTAGTTTAAAAAAAAAATATTAAGGTTCAAACTGCTATTTCTGCGTCGCTCGTCCAGTTAAGTGACGTACGTGCTGTTCCTGGTGGACACCAAAAACTGTCAGGGGAAACCAATTTGGGATCTACCGAATGTGGAAATTATGCATTTATTTTAGACTACTCTTCCAGGGACTCCTAGTGTTTAAGCCTTTAGAGGACTTATGTTGTAACCTACGGGGTATTCTTATCATTTATTGGATAGAAAACCCAAGCAAGGTGACAGGTACGTTGAGTTTAAATATATGTTTTTTTTAACAGGTGATTTTATCAACATAACTTTCTGTAATGTATTTGTTGCCGTAGCACTTCTGTCTTTTGTTTATGTCTGGTTTAATAACCCAGGCTTTAATAAAGTGCTCTTTTTTTGTCTGATTATGAATTTCCTAATCATCAAATGAGATTATTGGACAGCAACTAGCGCAGCCATAATGGCTAGATTTACCAGCAATTTTTCATATTTGCTATAATATTGCCATACAGACCGTTCATCCAGATTACTCGTTGTTCACGGAAAGGTAAACAATAAAAGTGTTTTTCCGTTCTATTTATCTTTTAGTGTACCACATATTCTCTCAAAATCGCTAATGAAATTGAAAAGGATAAATATTGATTCAGAAAAATTACAAATGAATGGCCGGGTAATCTATTGAGGGGGGACACAAACGCTTCCATGGTTACCCTCAGGCTCTCCAGTGTGGACACTGCGCTTTGTGTCTTTCCTCCCTCCCCGTAGCCATTGAAATAAAACAACAATCCGCGGGGAACAGCCACACATGGTGTGCGTGAGCTGGAGAACCACTCATAGAGGCTCCGTTGCCTAATCTACACCAGGGTCATTAGTAATATTGTCTCTCATTAAGTTATGTTAATGCTACGCAACTAGAATATATTTATTTTTATAATGCTATATTATTTTTAGCACCCTTTGCGTGGTGTTTCAGTGAATTAGAAGACTTGGCAATGTCTGCTATTTGTTTAGAAAAATAAATTATTACCATCTTATTTCTTACTGATGATGTCACCATGATGCTCTTCGATCTCCTTTGTTGGCCTGTGTGTGTGGTGTCTCAGCTGGGGTTCAGTTCGTTTTCTCTGGGGGTTGAAAGGGAGGTAGCAAGGGAGGGAGGAAGGGATTCTCCTGCTTTCAGAATACATCTGCCTCTTGTCTTGTCATTTTGGAGATATCCTCACAAGAAAGTGATGGTGTTTAATACAAGATCTAGAAAGCCGTTGTACAATACTGGACGTAGGGATGTCATTTAGAGTCCTTTGTGGATCCATGGACCTTCACCTTCCCTGATTTGTAGCCTTTTTGTTTGGGTTTATGCCACTGCTTGCCAGAGGTTTGTTACCCCAGGTCCCTTGTGTGAGTGTGTGATTCGCTGGGCGGAAACGATTTTACTGGCCAGCCCTCGCTTTCCCCACTAAGTGCTGGCCGACACAAAGGAGGACAGTGCCATAAACCGGCCCTGTCCATTCAAGAGAGGTGCTGAAGTGTCACATGGTGCGCGCTGGCTGAGATGGATGTCTGCTGGGGAGGTGAGAGGTCTTCTTGTCTCCAACTGTTCGTGTTTCTGTGTGTGCGTGTGTGTGTGTGTGTGTATGTGTGTGTGCGTGTGTGTGTGTGTGTGTGTGTGTGTGTGTGTGTGTGTGTTTGGAGATGAATGGCGCAGCAGGGGACAGAAAAAGACACAGCCCGGCTCATAGCTCTGTCACGGAGAGCCCAGTTGGTCAGCCGATGATGTCATTTAGATTGAGCAGGAGTGTGGGTTGTGTGTTGGTAGTTTGGGCACGGTTAGAGGTTTCTACATCAACTTATGAAAAATACTTTCCCTTTATTTAACCAAGGAAAGTCACATTTGTCTTAATATCCTTTTTTTTCTCAAGTGAGCCCGGGCCAAGGAAGGCAGCATGGACAACACTTAAAAAACACAAAAAATAAACTGGAAGTTAGTGTTTGCAAGGAAGATAATCAATTATAATACATTTGAAAAAGTTCATTCATGGCTAATAGCCTGACTTTGGGACAGCACATTTGGCAAGACTGACTTAAAACATCAGCAACATTTTCCTAACTGTTGGGAATATTAATAATAAAGAGAGAACATTTCTATGATCTCAAATGGTAGGGACCATAAGTACAGAAAATAATTGAAGTGCTCAAATATATTGGCAGTTAAGTTAAATTAAGTTTTGCTTGTAAATTATAATGTCTCTCATACCAGCCAGTCGCTAGAGCTTTCCTCCAGATGCCCAGTTTAGATTAGTTTGTCTGATTTGGGTTTCAACACTTTCAGCGTCTAAATGGGACACTTACATTTTAACATCTGTGGACACCTATTGCAAGACTTTGACAGTCTAGTTTGATTTTAGGCACTTTGCGCTATTCCCTGTTAGGAAATGATCTTTACTAAAAATTACTCTTCCAAACTACTAAAAAGAAGGTTTTTATACCAATACTAATGTCATGGAATATGTCAGATTTTGCAGAGTTTGCACAGTTTAGTGGGCTGCTTCTAGACTTTGTGATATTTGGTTGAAGTGGAAAAGCATAGCCATGGGCAGACAGTGTAATTACTGCCCTACACAAGGAAGGAGACCTTGAGTGTGGTGTAGGGGTCGACTCAGAGGTAACACACACTCGCAAAATGATACAGAAACACGCAAACTCTACCACACACGTCTGTTATTTTCCTTTGTCTGTCGGCCTCTGCAGTCAAGCCGATGGCTGATTTTACCAAGCAGTGTCTCTGATGGCTGACAAAAGAAAGGCGTCACCACTCTTTTCGGGTAATTAGGTTTTAGTTGTTTTGCGGCCAGATAATTGCTGGGTAGTCAGTGTCGCCCCATCCTCAAACATAAAACCGAGACGAGGGGATACAACTATCTTAGGCCATGTCCTCATTTTCCTCTATCTCTATCTGGACGCACAGCTTAGCGTCGCCTGAGGTTTCCGTGGGGCGTGTTCGACTGAAACTTCCAAGTGGGGAAGGCTGTCTCGGGAGCCGCTCCGGGCTGGTGGATGTTGACCCGTTCTTTGGTCAGCCCACGCTTACGCACTGGAGACGGTATCAGGTTCTGCTGGTCGTTTTCTTTGGAGCCGGCGGACAGGAAAGTGGTGGGGCACCGAGAGGTGTTCAACAATCCTGAGGCTTCTTTATTGGGCCAAACGAGCCGCATGGGTTATGTTTTGGTCCCTGATTGAAGGATCCTTGTACGGTCACTACAGCGTACCCACTGCCGTGACCTCAGTACAAACTTGATTACAAGCGCACACACACACACACACACACACACGCACACACACACACGCACACATACACCCTCGTGCACGGCCGTTTTGGTTTTTCATTGTGTTGTGAAGGGGCCAGTGGGCAGCTTCCTGCAACTGCCTCTCGGCTTGTTTTCCCCGGCGCTATTGAACTCAAACTAGAATCGTGTGGGAGTTCGCTCCAACGGGCGCAGGCCTGCCTTAAGAGGCACCCTGCTGGGTGGACTGGTCAGCTTCATAGTGGACACACTGCCTCGCTACGGTCAGGACCAGTGGAAAGACATCTAGGATCTGAAACGGAATCACTCAGTCACATGTTGGTCAGTGGTAAGGAACTGTCTGGATTGTGCTGCATGACTGCAAAAAAAGCAAAAGTATATTCATAACTTTTTCATATTTCAATTTTCCATATTTTTTTGTATTTCTTGGCTGTAGACCAACGCACAGGGTAGAGAGTTAACCATGTGTGACAGGATATGATAATATCTATGTATAAAATATAATTTCAGCTGAATAAGTCTTTGGAACAATAAGGAGGTACAAGTGACCCTGTGTTCAAAACAGTCTGCTCTTTGTAAACCTGCTCCATCAACTCTCACTTATTTCATAGCTGAGCACTTTCTGGGTTGCTCTTCAGTTGTCCTGCCCAGTGGACACATAGAGTCCCTCCCCCCTTACACCCTCAGTGGTAGGTCCTGTTTCCGGCTGTAAATCCCCATGGGTCATACCTTTCAGCACAGTGGGAGGGGGAGCCACTAGGAAGACAAGGCATAGTGCTCCCCAGATCCGCTCCTAATTTACACAGGTCATCTGGATGGTCACACACACACACACACACACACACACACACACACACACACACACACACACACACACACACACACACACACACACACACACACACACACACACACACACTCCCAGTAGAATAGGCCTCAGCTTTAAGCTTCTACCCTGCTAGATATGCTCTTTCCATTAGCGTCCATCCCACTGATCACCCCACCTTCATTACTCAGTCCAGAATGTCTGTTGCCGGTGTGTGTGTGTGTGTGTGTGTGTGTGTGTGTGTGTGTGTGTGTGTGTGTGTGTGTGTGTGTGTGTGCGCGCGCGTGTGTGTGCGCGCGTGTGTGTGTGTGCGTGTGTGCGTGTGTGTTTGCAGACAACTCAATTGAATCCCATTCTATGTTGCCACAACCATTCAGTACTCTCCCATCTGGCCCCCACTCTTTCTTCCCGTACATTGACCCCTCTTTCTTTTATTCTCTCTGTGTGTCTCTGTTTATCTCTCATTCGCCCCCCAACCCCCTTTGTACTGTAGTCGGTCATGCTGGAGGAATTCCTCAAGAGGGGATTATTCTGAGCTAAGAGGTGCTGCTGTGTTTATTGTTGCCAAACTGTTTGCGTGGGAGTTGCGTTGATCCGTGGCCGGCGAAGCAGGTTTTTGGCCTCGAAGGGAAATGTTTCAGAGGGGGTGCATCTGTAAGCTCGCTGGTCGTTTTGCAACGCAACGACCAACGGAACGGATCATTTGTGAAGTGGGTTTGTCCCCTAAAGCTCCCTATCGAGCAATTATAACGGCAGAGATGCCTTGATGTGTGAAGAAGATAAAGGGGTGTTCTTTTTGCATTTTTATTCACTAGATGCTTAATGATGTAAGCACACACACGGTCATAGGAACAACCTTTCCCTATCTCGAGGGGTGTCAGTCGGTCCAAAGTATTAAGACCAAACTAGGATCTGAGTAACACATATAACAGTCCTTTATTTTCTCCTTGCAGTAAACAGGCTTACAACATGAAGAGATGAGCCCTGGCAGTCTGATAAAGAATAGCTCATATCAATTGTCTTGATACCCATTTTCCTATCCTACTTGAGCTTCAAATGAAAGTGTCTAGTTTCTCCTTTGTACAACACACACACACACGTACACACACGGCAACATAGAGTTAACAGAGACACAGCCTCTGTCTCTGGGACAGCGCAGGGCCGGATCAGAGAGGCTGAGTCATTGAGCCGCCGGCCAGTAATGAGGAGAGGAGCTGCCCTGCCGCGGCTCAGGGCCACACAGCACAGCCTCGATCGGGGATTTACCCCAGCCCCAAATCCCACCATCTGGTCCCCTGGGCTCCGCCAGTCAAACCCGATGGGATGGCCCGTGAGACTGGGAGAAACGGGTGTAGCGGTCCCCTCCTAGCGGTCCTGGAGGGCAGCGTAGAGGGATGAATGGGGGAGCGGGGCCGGGAAGGAGAGAGAGTGTGGCGGTGGGTAGGGCAGGGCGGGAGCCGGGCTCCTGCGAGCTGAAAAGGGGCATAGAGCGAGAGAAAAGAGGGGCAAAAGAAGGAAAACAATGCCATAAGAACAGAAAAGAAGGAGCCCTTCTTGAGAACCGCGTCGGTCAGTGAATCGTGAAGTCCCGGTTTCCCATCCCAGAGTCGACCCCCCCCCCCCCCCGTACCTAATTTCTCTGCATGGGAAGTCTTTTGAAAAGCAATTAGCATTTTTTTTATCCAGCTCCAACTGGTTACATGCGACGAAGTAAGACCTTTCTTTAATTTGGCACTTTTGATCTGGGGGGGTGGATATGTGTGTGTATGTGTGTGTGTGTGTGGGGGGGGGTGTGTGTGCAGCCTTGTTCCTGGATTTATCCCCTGAAGTGCTCCTCTGTCTGCCTCAATCTTTCTGTGTCATACAAGCTAATCAGTCAGTGGGCCGACGTCTCCCTCTCGAATGGAGCCACTTCTGTTCCGTGTTGCACCTCCACTGTTTAAAAAAAAAGACGAGAAATCGTGTTTTTAGTTGGACGGATGGGAGAGCCTTGCTGGACGTGAGAGCTGCGGTCCACAGCCGAATGGACAATACCTCCGTGCAACTCTCCATTCTCTCTCCTTTTTTTGGTCCCAAAGTATAATGCACGCTTGATTGGCAGCCCAGAGCTTCTCTTGGGAAAGAAATGTCTGCCTTGAAAAGTAACGGGTGACAATAGCCCAAGTGACTGACCTCATGCACTCTTGTTCTCTCCAGTCTTCCCCTTCTCATTCTTCGCCCGTTGTTTCCCTCTCCTAAGGGCTGGCATCGCCTGGCTTCTACCCAGAACTCTTGAGCACCCTTCATTTCCCCCAAAACACTTTCCCCCTTTCTCTTTGGACTAATGCTAGGTTTTGTCTTTTTCCGCTCAGCGTAAGTAGAAATGTGTTTTTATGCGCTCCAAAATAAGAGGCTAGCCCAACTAACAACGCGCCGTGGTTTACTGGCTTTTCATCAGATTTAATGATGTATGTTTTGGGCCGTAGTCACTTATTAAATCTCTTAATTTCTTCTCCCCTTTTACTGGATATAGGGAGCATCCAGTGAGCTAAAAATATGCAAGGCGGAAACAACATGAGAATTGCAATTATGGGTTGTGTGCTGACTGGTATGGCAGCCCAGAGCCTTCGATGGTGGGTGGTTTTGGAGGTAGTGAAAACACACACACACACACACACACACACACACACACACACACACACACACACACACACATGCAGTGTTATTGGCATCCCTTGATTGAAGTTTTGCTCTAACAATCCAACAATCTTTACAAAGAGTGGAGGTTTACCGATTTTGTTTTAACACAAAGAGCCGCTGGACTGTCGAGAAAACATGAACTCTAGAGTCTTCCAGGAAGACCGCTTCCCCAAGCATTTGAGATAACCACAGCATTGGCTGTCTCACCCCTGTTTTTTTGCCTTGTGGGGCCGCCATGACAGGGCATCGACAGCCTGCAGCTTACTGTAGCTAAACCGCTCCAAACCTGGTCAAAATAATTTGCTGCCTCTTGCAATTAATCTTTGCTGGTGATATTTCTTTAATAGATGAATTGTAATATTTTAGTTGAAGGTTTAATGTGTGTCTAACATTTCCCAAAAATATGCTAAGTCCTACACTGATTGCCATGTCAGACAGTATGGTGCCAATCATACGCTGCCACCCAAACACAATATACGTATTTCCCTGCTGAGACAGACACTCCCTGTGGGCAGACCGACACCAGATCAGTAACCTGGTGGCACTGACGGATGAGAAGGCACAGGCCTCCCAGGGTGTCCAGACTGAAGATCTGCCTAACTACCAGATAGAAACCGCAGGCTCTCCTGGGGTGTCTCCAGACTGGGGGAAGCCTACAGGGCTGCCCTTTATCAGGGCTCCACAGGCTGCCGTCCCAAACACAAAGAAGTCACAGCAGTACCTGGCCGCTATCAGACCAGGTTCCTGTGAAGAGAGACACCGATGGCATGGACACGAGGGTCCACTTGCTGTGAGTGTCTGTGTCGGTGGGCAGCCTCTCGGCCCTGTTTGAAAGTGCTGGTAAGCATTACAAGGCAAACGGGCGGCGATGACCGAGGCATGACTCACCACACTGGTCGACCGCACGACCCACAGGAGAGACTACACGTGGCATCCTCATCAGCGATACTCGTGACGCGCTCACACACACTCACCCACACACACACACACACACACACACACACACACACACACACACACACACACACACACACACAACACTATCACACACCGCTCTGGCTGTGAATTCTTGCCTGGTGAATAATGAATGCGTGAGATTACGGCACACAGACAGCGGAAACCCTAGAGGCTGCGGCACGGTGGAGCGCTGACCCCAGGAGCAGCCCCGTAACCCAACACCCCGCCACCACCACCGCTGCCAGGGATCCAGTGAACAGAGACTGCTGCCCCTGCTCGGTGCCTCTACGGACCACTGACAGCCAGACCGGCGTAGGGGTCTGCCAGGGATCCAGTGAACAGAGACTGCTGCCCCTGCTCGGTGCCTCTACGGACCACTGACAGCCAGACCGGCGTAGGGGTCTGCCAGGGTCAAAGGGCCAACGCGGCACCACTGTTATCAGCTCCCTGGTGGATGCAGAGACACGGGTGGATGAGGGGGATACAGAGAGAGGGCAAGTCGTTGTCTCCTTTACTGTTGTTAAGAGAGCTGTAAAATGTGTACGTGTGTGTGTGTGTGTGTGTGTAGGGGGGGAGGGTTGTGTGTTTGGTTGAGTGTGGGCCGTGCTTGTGCTTTGATCTGGCCTAAGCTCCTGAAGCCAGAGGGCTTAGTGGCCCTCCTGAATGGAGCTCAATGCCCAGCAAAAAAAAAAAACTTTCCTGGCAAGTAGCGGTTGCTGCTTGTGCAAGGACGGCAATAATTCCATTCAGCATCGGGAAAAAATAAAGGAAAGCTGGGAGTAGTACTGAGTTTAAAAGCACCGTTGACCACCTCTATAAGTTAAGATATGACAGGGCAAGGTTTAGTCATGGCTTTAGGTAGAATGTCTACGTGTACTCTGACTGTATGGTCTATGTGTACTCTGACTGTATAGTCTATGTGTACTCTGACTGTATGGTCTATGTGTACTCTGACTGTATAGTCTATGTGTACTCTGTCTGGTCTTTGTGCACTCTGACTATATGGTATATGTATGTGTACTCTGACTGTATGGTCTATATGTATTCTGACTGTATGGTCTATGTATACTCTGACTGTCTGGTCTATGTGTACTGTGACTGTATGGTCTATGTGTACTCTGACTGTATGGTCTATGTATACTCTGACTGTATGTCTATGTGTCTCTGACTGTATATTTGTGTACTCTGACTCTATGGTCTATATGTATTCTCTGTATGGTCTATGTATACTCTACTGTCTGGTCTATGTGACTGTCTGTCTATATGTGACTATGTGTACTGGTCTATGACTGTGTATGGTCTACGTGTACTCTGACTGACTGTGACTGGTCTATATATGTGTACTCTGACTGTCTGGTCTATGTGTACTGTGACTCTATGGTCTATGTGTACTCTGACTGTATGGTCTATGTATACTCTGACTGTCTGGTCTATGTGTACTGTGACTCTATGGTCTATGTGTACTCTGACTGTATGGTCTACGTGTACTCTGACTGTATGGTCTATGTGTACTCTGACTGTATGGTCTATGTGTACTCTGACTGTCTGGTCTATGTGTACTCTGACTGTCTGGTCTATGTGTACTCTGACTGTATGGTCTATGTGTACTCTGACTGTCTGGTCTATATGTACTGTGACTGTCTCTCATTTCACCAGTTATTGGTCCAGGGTTCGTCTGACAGCTATGTCCCTGGAGTACTGGCCTCTAGGCTCACTCTTTCTGGTCAAGGAGTTCTGTGATGGACAGTGTGTGTCTGTCTATTCATGTGTGTCTGTTTTCCCTGTCCAGATAGACTGTTGATGTGCTCAAAATGTGTGTGTGTGTGGGTGTGTGTGTGTGTGTGTGTGTGTGTGTGTGTGTGTGTGTGTGTGTGTGTGTGTGTGTGTGTGTGTGCGTGTGTGTGGATCCTGTCATGGAGAAGAAGTGTGTGTGTGTGTGTGTGTGTGTGTGTGTGACTGTCCGTGTGACCACTGTCTCCTGCGGCCTTGTCACTGTCAGAGAGGCTGGCCAGGCTCTCCACGCTGCCTTGTGCTCTGACAGACAGCCCCTTGCGTCCCCTGGTGTCCCCCGGTGTCAGAGCTGGCACAACATACCCTAACCCGGTACAAAGAGCGCCGGCGCTCCGTTTGAACAGACCCCTGCCATCCGCACAGCATCTGGTGGCCCAGCCTCACCCCTCTGTGAGGGCAGCTCAGTGTCCGGGTCAGTGGGCTTCTATGGAGCCACCCTTCTGTCGGCGTAGGCTAGAGTCAATGTTCACTTCAGAGAGCGCTGTGAGAGAGGCTCGGGTCCAGAGAGGTTGAGATAAGTAGCCGGTCCGATAAGGACCAGGAAGTCTCACGGGCACTTTGGTGTTTGACAGTGTAGAGCTACATTGAGGCGATGGAGAGATAGTGACTGAGAGGCCGATGAATAGAAAATAGAGAGAGAGAGAGAGAGAGAGAGAGAGAGAGAGAGAGAGAGAGAGAGAGAGAGAGAGAGAGAGAGAGAGAGAGAGAGAGAGAGAGAGAGAGAGAGAGAGAGAGAGAGAGAGAGAGAGAGAGAGAGAGAGAGAGAGAGAGAGAGAGAGAGAGAGAGAGAGAGAGAGAGAGAGAGAGAGAGAGAGAGAGAGAGAGAGAGAGAGAGAGAGAGAGAGAGAGAGAGAGAGAGAGAGAGAGAGAGAGGAAAGCAGGGAAACAGAGCACGACTAAGAGGGTTGCTTCCAATGTCGGCGTCTGCTGTGCTCTGTATGAGAGGGGCAGGAAGTTCCCAACCCCAGGAGCCGGAGCGGGCAGAATACCAGGCTTTACTCCCCTCTGGTCCTCTCTTTGTCCCGGCTCCCCCTCACCTCCCCTGCCCTGCCCCACCACTCACCAGCCCCTAATCCACTTTTGATGGCATTCACAGCACGCTGATTTTGGCGCTGGCACACACACGCACATTCACGCACACACACACACACACACACACACACGCACACACACACACCCCGCAATCGCACACAAACAGTTGTTTTCTTGTCCATTAATAACAGTTTGCATTCATTTGGACATAAAGAATGCACCTGGCAACTAAAAGCTTGAGACAGTCGTGTAGCTCCAGGCCTTTCACCAGCGTGACACATTGATTGATTAACTTCAGATCTATAAAGCAGAAGCACCCCGTGATACTCAGAATAACCCAAATTGATCCAGCAGAGATGGAGCACTTAAACAATTGAATGTTTTCAATGTCCAAGTTTCCAAAGTGATTTTCTGAAAGAAAGAAAAAAAAAAAACGAAAACAGCAGGACTTCACCCAGAGACGCTGATGTGTTTTTCAACCTGGTGGTTTTGAGGGAAACTATTGAGAAAAGTAAAGTGTTTGTGCGATGGCAAGCTTTGAGCAGAGCCCTTATGTATGGTTGAGATCAGTGGGGGGCGGGGGGGGGGGGGGGGGAGCAGGGGGAGGGACGGGATGCCCACAGCATGGGATTAGGGGAGGGAGGCGGACACACCCACTCGTCGTGGTGAGCTGTTTGTTGTGTTACCCATGACAACTGCCTCCGTGGCTCGGGGAGCTCCAGCATTAGGGGCTAGGAGGGAGAGGGACAGTGTGGAGCCTGGGGCGGGGGACTGGCTGGCGGGCAGGCAGGCTGACTGGCTGGCTGGCTGTGACTGCTGGCCAATGGTCTGGGTAAAGTCCCCTCACATGCCACTTCAAGATAAAAGGGTCTTGTAGACAATTAGTTTTACGGAGACTTACTCGAGCAGCCCATTGAGAAGTTTGATGTTAAGATGATGACAACGCCTTCTATAGTCATAACAACCTTAATGTAATAAGGGATCAGGGAATGGAATATAGATACTTAGGTAGGATTTTGGTCATGGAGCCCACATTGTTAATATGGTTCATCATTCTGTCTAGACGTAACTCCCTATTAAAAGGCTCCGATTGCACAGATTCACTAAATAATTTCCACCCAGATTCCTCCTTCTCTTTGTCCATGGGCTTTGATTGTCCTACATTTGTATTAAGAAGGTATTCCACGTTAACTGACAATCTGAACATTTGATTTCATCGTGTCTTCTGTCTGTCTGTTTCCTGCCAGGAATGCCCCCTGTCCTCATCCTAGCTGGGTTCATTCTGGCTCTGTCCGTGACGGGTGGCCGGTCCGAGTCGGCAGAGCTGCGGTTCCAGGGGCAGACAGACTTTGTGGTGGTGGAGAGCAGCATTACCGTGGTCCGGCTGGTGGTGGAGAGGGTGGGCGACCCGGTCAATGTCACAGCGCTGGTTCTGGTGAATATCATGTCCCTCACTGTCCATTCCCTAATACGTATTTTACAGGTTTCTCTGTCACCTGAATATGTACTTGTTCTGTATGGTCTTGGGTGGCTAACAAGTTAACATTTATATTTGACCCATTGCATATCCCAGATTATGTAGCTCTTTGTTGACAATAGGGCGTCTAGCGCTCTGACTACATTTCCCAGGATGCACTAAAACTCAATCTCATCCGCGTGGTGTGGCGACACGGCCCTGTCCTGATGACAGTTGGCCCTCCAGACTTCCTGACTCCAGGGGGGGGGGGATCAGTGACCTTTCCACCGTGGCAGCCACAACACACCGCCGAGCCGGTTGGATCTGCTCCACATGGGAGCCAGTGTCAGGCTGCTCCCCAGCAGGGGCCTCGGCCTGGCAGGCGGCCGTGCTTGGGCGGCGACGAGGTGTGGCTGGCTGGGTGGTTTCCAGTTCTCTGGAGGGAGCCCGTTGTTCTGCGCCACACCACCTGGATGGGGTTTTATTTGTATCTCTGTTCAGACTGCACAGTCCTGCACTTAGGGTGGTCTGAGGCGGCACGTTTAGTCACCGTCGCACATTGCACATCAGTCTGATGGATCTCCTACCTCGGGATGATCAGACGTGATGTAATGATGTGATTTGTGCATGTATTCGTGTGTGTGTGTGTGTGTGTGTGTGTGTGTGTGTGTGTGTGTGTGTGTGTGTGTGTGTGTGTGTGTGTGTGTGTGTGTGACCCCAGTTGGAGGGAGAAGACACAGGGGACTTTGAGGCCACCACGGCCGCAGCCTTCCTGCTCTCCTCAGAGGCCAGCAAAACCATCTTCATCGCCGTGCGAGATGACGACCTGCCTGAGGCCGACGAGACCTTCACCTTCACCCTACGACTGCAGGTGAGCTGGTCGGGGTCCGTGGGTCGGGCTGTGAGTGTGTGTGTGAGTGTGTGTCTGTGTGCCCAAATATGTTCAGACGTCCTTTCTTAGTGGAGTCCATTACACACGCATCCGTCCTCCACATTCAAACGGTTGCACTGTGTGTTCTTGTGTGTGTGTGTGTGTGTGCGTGTCCATGAGCGAGGTATTAAAGCATGACTTTGAGATTACAAACGCTGCTCGCCTCCCTGCCCCCTCCGCTCCCTGACCCACGCCAGTGTTCCACAAAGCTCCGTATTGTCCACACGCCACTCCCGAATGTCTCAAACCACCCCCCCCCCCACCCCCTGAGTCCTACCGCCGGGGGCTCCGGGGGCCTCGCCTTTTCAACCCTCACAGAAAGCCCCTGGCTCTGTGGCTTTTGATGTGCGGAGCTGTGGGCCTTCTCCAGGGTGGGGTCCGTGGCCTGGTGGGTCGCCACTCCGCTCCTGGTCCCCGCTAAAAGACACCCCTGGGAAGCCCAAACTCCCCGTGACAGCCAGAGCGTCACAGAAACACTGGATGAAAGCCGAACGCCGGCCCTTGACTTCAATTGCCGTGTCGCTTTTGTGGATTCTGTTTCTATGTCCGCCGCCCTTACGGTGTTCGAAGGGCTGGGAGTTAGAGGCAGACGGCTGTGCGTGTCATCAAACGGTGCCCGTGGGGAGAGTGGGCTGATTGTAGTTGGACAGTGATTGGAGGAGATGTTTGCATAGCGGGTCGTGTTCAGAGGGGGACAAGACGTTTGAAAAGGCACGTTAGTGGTAGCAGGCTATCACAGTGTGGTCAGCGAGACCACCGTCCTCCTTCGTTCGAGGCAGAAGGTTTTCTTTGTTTCACTGAACAAGACTTAACTGGAATGGAAATAGATTCCGTGGCACAAACACTAGAAGCTCTCTAGCACCTCTCAGCCACACTGAAAAGTGTAGGAGTGTTCCAACCAGAGATGATGTTATTTAAAAAAAAAAAAATCTCTTCTACTGAGGCTCCACGGTTTGGGTGGGACGCGGCCGTCGCCACGGCATCAGTTAGCGAGGAGGTGTCACGCCGTGATGGATGAGGTGATACAGGCGGAGGGCCGGGGGTCGACCCCCTATCTGTCGGCCCTGAGTAATGGAGCCCAGGCCCACAGGCTGGGATGGACTGATGAGGCCTGAGATAGAGCCCTCCGCCACCCTACCGGGGGGTAGATGGGGAGATGGCTGGATAGATTGGGGATGGAGGAGTGTTGATAGATGGGATGATTTGAAAGACCCGGCAGGGCCGGGTCCGAGTCTCTCTTTTCATCCCTGAATGGTAGAAATCTGCCGGTGGAGATAAGCGACAAACGTTTAGGACGGCATGTGGTTTGTAACGGAAAAGAAAAAAAAAAAAAAAAAAAAAAAAAAATACAAATGCACACACTGCACTCCCACAGCACGCCAATGCACGTACACGTGCATCACACCCACACACACAAACACACACCTCCCCCCACGCGCAGGCACACATTTCCTCTCTGGGCCATGGCAGGTGCAGCCCCCCCACCCCCACCCATCACTCTGCTACTGTGTCGATGTTGGCCACAGTGTGGGGGTTGGGGGGGTTAGCGGGTCTGGGAGGGGGGCTGTGGGGGTGGGTGGGGTATAAGGCCTTGATGCTCTGCCAAGTTTTGGGATTCAGGGATCGTGGGCGGGGGTGGTCGGGGCGGGACAAAAAGGACGGTGAGTTTGTCAGGATGGGGCAGTGTGTGTGTGTGTGTGTGTGTGTGTGTGTGTGTGTGTGTGTGTGTGTGTGTGTGTGTGTGTGTGTGTGTGTGTGTGTGTGTGTGTGTGTGTGTGTGTGTGTTAGGGTTCCAGAGGCAGCTCTGGCGAGGCCCCGGGGCTGGCTTGTGAGAGCGTGTGGATCCTGTGTCTGTGCGCCGGCTGCTACAAGAGCTCAGCGCCCTGAAAGAAAGCTCTGTTACAGCTGGGAAAAGTCCTGTCTGAATGGAGGGCTGGAAGCACAGGGGCAGAGCTCTTTCTCCTTAACACTTCTCACTTTGCTCCTTCTCTCTCCAACGGGCACACAAACACACACACACACACACACACACACACACACACACACACACACACACACACACACACACACATACACACACAATTCAGCCTCGGGCTCACAGTATGTGTGTAATTGGCTGAGAGAGCTGTATTCTGAGGAATTATTTCACTCGTCTTAACCGGTGCCAAGGTCACTGGAGTTCATCCTCGTTCAGCTCATCTCAACAAACACATAGTCTGCTACTGTGTCCCAAACAAACCAAGAAACTCACTTCATACCTCACTGTTCACTCGTCATGAACAGCATTCAGAAGTTATTTTGAGCTGCATTTTACGACATGTTTCATACGCTCGCTCGTTTTATGGGTAGTAATAGCCTGAAGTCTCTAAAATCATGGTGGCTGGACACGCTAGTGAAAGAGTGGTGGTTTGGAGCGGGTGGAGGGATACCCCGTCCCTCGCCTTAGGGACAGATGACAGGGCAGGGAGAAAGGCCTGAGGCGGTGGTCTGCTCAAGCCAAGCCCATCAAACCGACCAGGCCGAGAGCAGCCCTTCCCCTTCATACATCCTCTCCCCAGGACCCGCCAGCTGGAAGAGAGCTCTCTCTCTGTGTGTGTGTGTGTGTGTGTGTGTGTGTGTGTAGGTGTGTGTGTTTTTCGAGTGTGTGTGTGTGTGTGTGTGTGTGCACACCGTTCGAGTGTGTGTGTGTGTGTGTGTGTGTGTGTGTGTGTGTGTGTGTCTGTGTTTAAGTGTGTGTGTTGTGTGTCTGTCTATGTGTGTGTGTGTGTGTGTGTGTGTGTGTGTGTGTGTGTGTGTCTGTGTGTGTGTGTGTGTGTGTGTGTGTGTGTGTGTGTGGGTGTGCTCCGTTCGAATGTGTGTGTGTGTGTGTGTGTGTGTGTGTGTGTGTGTGTGTGTGTGTGTGTGTGGGTGTGGGTGTGGGTGAGTGTGTTTGTGGGGGTTTGTGTCATCTCAGCTCATGGCTGCATGCTTCTGGCATGAGCTGAATTGTCTAGAAGGGAATTCCGTTTGTTGATAACAGCCGCCACTCGTGAAAGAAAACCTATTCCCTTCCAGTGGTCCGGGACCAGGAACCTTAGTGCCACTGTCCACTCCAGAGTCTCCAGACATCCTTTCACGCTTCATGTCTTGTGTTTCCCAGAGCTCGTCCAATGGGGTGAGACTGGGCATGCCCAACAAAGCCACCATCACCATCCTGTCCAATGACAACGCCTTCGGTATCATTGCCTTCAACTCGGTAAGGACCCACCACATTCCCCTGTCCGCAGATCAAACATGTCTGTCTAGGTAATTGTACAAGGATTAACCCTAACATCCTAACCGTAACATCCTAACCCTAACATCCTAACACATCATATCACATGTATGAGAGCAGATTGAGATCACACTGAAGCGTCGGGTTCATTGATCCTGAGCATAGTATTAGAGGCTCTTAAGGAATTAAGGGGTCAGCTGCTTCTAAGGTGGCTCTGCACCTGCTCAAGTTTGGCTGTGTTCTCTAAGGCTCCCGATTTGTCAGTGGGCGGTTGGGGTTTCCATGGTAACCACATTGGCTACTGATGCTACTTGTGAGAATCAATAAATGACCTCTTGACCTGAGTGCTCTAGAGCTTCCTGGGCCTGTAGATTAAATCCTGTACATTCAACTGTATTTTTGCTCTACAGGGGGGTTGGTTCAAGTCATGTACAAAAGCAGATTTGTATCAACAAATGAAGTCAGATATCCTACATCTCACTATATTTCCTCCTCTTTTCAGACTCAGGAGATTGTTGTGAGTGAACCAAAAGGCAGGAACCAGTATGTTCCTCTCACTCTGATCAGGGAGAGGGGCACCTATGGGACCGTGACCGTGAATTTTGAGGTGAGAGGTCAATTCACCTGATCCCATATTCCACTTTCGATGTTTTGATGAATCGATCCAACATTTAAAACAAAGAAACGCAATAGGTGTCCATGAATTGACAAATGTAAAACGTAAACGTGCCCGTTGTCCCGTCAGATCTCCGGAGGTCCTAACCCAGCCATCGAGGACCTGAGCCCAGACAGAGGGAACATCTCCATCCCCCCTGGGAGAGCGGTGGTGGTCTTCAGCATCCTCGTCCAGGATGACCAGGTGCTCTACCGCAGGCTCCACAAGCTCCGTTCCCCTTCAAAAAGTGTCCCTCCGAAAAGGAACGCGTCAAAGACATCCGAAAGGGACGTTCCCCACACAAGCAGGATCGCGTGGACTCACTGACCCGCTGTCCTCCTGTCTGCTCTGTAGATCCCCGAAGACGACGAGGTGTTCACCATCAGGCTGACGGGCGCGGCGGGGGGCGCTCTGCTCAACCCCAACGGGAGCAGCGTTCCGCTCAGGATCCGCCGCAACGACAGCCCACTCCGGTTCTCCCTGTCGGTGCTGGCCCTGCCGGAGACGGCGCGGGTGGTCTCCCTCAACGTGACCCGGGGTCGGCTCTCCGACGACGGGCCCCTTGTGGGCTCCGATGACACTCAGGTCAGGGCTTCATTTCTACCGTGGGACGATTTGAAGCAAATGACAAGTGTGTGTTTCGCTGTCCAAAAATGTACAGTGACAATGAGACGTAAAAAAATACAAATAAAAAGCGAACACCTTGAACCACGCCTGTTTGTATTTAAGACAAATCCTGACTGTGCTCTGTGCTGTAACATTGCCCGTACTCGCTGTAGGTGTCAGTGGACTACAGGGTGGTCAGTGGGGACGGGGCGGGCAGCGCCACCCCAGGCGCGGACTTCCTGGACCTGCAGGCCAACCGCACGGTGACCTTCCCGCCGTTCGTCTACAGGGTCAGCCTGCTGTTTGAGATCGCCGACGACGCGGTGCCGGAGATCGCCGAGTCCTTCCACGTGGTCCTGCTGGAGGAGACGGTGAGAGGCGACGCGGTCCTGGTCCCGCCCAACGCCGTGCTCGTCACCATCGAGCCCAACGACAAGCCCCACGGTGTCCTGTCAATCAGCGGCAGCTTGCTCACACAGCCAATCACCATCAACGAGGATTTGACACCCAGGTACACCCCAAAACACATAGGGACACATTTACTGTAAGATAATTGGAAGAATTACAACAACATTGATTATCAATATTTGGGAAATGTCCAGCAGTAAAATGCTCTTGGGATTATCGAATGCAACACTTCAAATGTGATTTCCTCTGAATAAAACCCGGATGTTTCCTCTCACTCAGGTTCGACGGAATCTCCGTCGTGAGGAACGGCGGCAACTACGGCGCCGTCTCCGTCAACTGGACCATCACGCGGAACTCCAGTGACCGCTCGCCGGTGTCCGACGACCTCGGCCCTCAGCGGGGCACGCTGTCCTTTGCCGCGGGCCAGAGCGCGGCCGTGCTGTCCCTCAACATCACGGCAGACCAGCTCCCGGAGGAAGCCGAGGCCTACCTTCTCAGGCTGCTGCCCGCCACCGTGACGGGAGGGGCCGAGGTGGACGAGCCGATGGAGGTTAGGAGCTTTTCTTGGACGATTTGCATCGGGAGAGGGCCGCCGCGGGCGTTGTGTTTGGGGGGGGGGGGGAAGGGGGGGAGGTGGGCTGGTCCACCCTCACACTGCTGGGGAGAGCTGCGGGGGAACGGCTACGCCGGCGTTGGGAGACATCTGGAGGAAGTGGTGGTGTGTGTGTGTGTGTGTGTGTGTGTGTGGGTGGGTGGGGGAGACACATACAGTGGCTTAGGCTGAGCACCACAGCACTTGTGTCACTTGACTCTCTGGGTGTTCCCTTCATGTGGCTGAATCAAAACAAAGAGGAAACAGCAGTAGGAGGTTCTGCAGCCATCCGTGGCGTGTGTGTGTGTGTTTGTTTGTTGTGTGTGTGTGTGTGTGTTTAGGCATGGTTGTCCGCGTCTGAACGAGTGTGTGAGGTGGTGCAAGGTTTTTATAACTCCCATTTTTTCGTATCCTGGCCATGTGTGAAAAGAGTGGGTAGATCTAACTGTTTATGTTAAAGACATTACTACACACACACACACACACACACACACACACACAGATCTCAGGGAGTCTGCTTGCCATGTGTGTGTGTGTGTGTGTGTGTGTGTGTGTGTGCAAAAAGCTGAGTCAGCAGCTCTAGTAGCACTGTGTGTATTGGAAGACGACTCTCTTGTTATCGGCCAAATCAATGTAAGTGTCAAGTTGATCCACATGAGTTAATACTGCGTCATAAAATAACAGTTGAAAAAGCTACCCTGCAGAGAACCCAGGCAGCCTCCCTCCCTCCCCTGGTAAAACAACTGAGCCGTAGTTAAAAACATCATGAAAACTATTTAAGGAGATGTAATTAAAGAGGATGCTGCTCTGAAATCTGGGTGCGTGCCTCTCCACCTCCACCGCCTGTATGCACTCCTCTCTGCTTTATTTCTATTTATTTTACTCTCTCATTTGACTCAATCCCATTTATTTTGACGGGGGACTTTCATGTCCACTGAAGACAACATAATTAAGATTAGAAATAATACGGAGTGCAACGTTGTTGTATAGGACAACGTTGGAAGCGAACCTCATCGAACGACGGGCTTCACGCTCCCCCCGAGTCACGTCGCTCTTCTCTCCTCCCTCTGCTCGTCCCCTCCCGCCCTCCCGTCCTCCCTCCTTCTCCAGATGCTGTTCTACATCCAAGACAGCGACGACGTCTACGGCCTGTTCCGCTTCCACCCGCTGGAGCCGCAGAGCATCCAGAGCCAGCCCGAGGGCCGCTTCCTCTCCCTCAGCTTCCTGCGCGAGGCGGGCACCCTGGGGGCGGTGTCGCTGGCCCTGACCGCCCTCTACATCCCCGCCGGGCCCGTGGACCCGGTACTGGCCCGCGACCACATCCTGAACGGGACCAGGTCCACCACGGTGCTGTTCTCTCAGGGCCAGAGGCAGGCCAGGCTCACCCTGCCCATACGCAACGACGCCTTCCTCCAGAACGGAGCGCACTTCTTCATCCAGGTAGAGGTTTGGGTTCAAAGGGCAGGGAGAGTAATTGTGACAGCCAATCTTTTTTTTGTTTTTTTATGGGCCTAGTGGGTAACTTAGGTTGAGAAACTTGGCCGTACCATTGGTTCCCGAGCCCAATGAAAACAGTTGAACCGCTCAGGATTCAAAGGAGATGTTGGTTCATGGTTCTGGTCTAGCGCTCTTGGATAGAACAACTGCACTGTGGTGCTAGCTTTGTCTCAATAAGGTCCAGGCAGTGAGTACTTGATTTGCATGTGTGAGTGGCGGCGACATGAGAATTCTGGTCTGGCACGTTGCCATGGGAATTGTCCAAACAAACAGCTCCAACCAAGCTGTGGCTGAAGAGAAAACACGAAACACAAGGACCCCTTTCACTTTTAACAAAGTTCAAATGGGCATAAAGATACAAACCACACACACACGCACACACACACACACACACACACACACACACACACACACACACACACACACACACACACACACACACACACACACACACACACACACACGTACACACACAGTGTAAAGGCAATGTGAGAGCACATTAGAGACACAAGGTCCTTAAAGGATCCAATTAGAGGGGACATAACACCGCATCCCATTCTGCTCGCCTCTCAACACCTCCTGCTGCGTAAAAAAAAAGCATCTGGTTGAGTACACCCCTGATAATTGGACTGTGTAATTGGTGCGTTTGTATTATATTCGGTTACGTCATTTGCCTCCCTCTCCCAGTTGGACGGTGTGGAGCTGGTGAACATCACTCCCCTCGTCCCCCCGGTCAGCCCGCGGTTTGGCGGGGCCCTCAACCTGAGCCTGACGGTCACGGCGGACATTGCCAACGGGGAGATCGGCTTCGTCAGCAACGCCACCGTGGCGGTCCACGAGCCCGAGGAGAGCAACTCCAGCACGGTGCGACGTCCCCTCACCGCTCACAAACTGCCTCCCGGCCGGCGCTGCCGACCGCTTCCTACAGCCATAAAAAAAATAAATGTTTTCTTTAACTTGACTTTTTTTCACAACAAGCTAATCGATGTTTTTAGGATCATGCATTTTGTAGGTGTTTTTGGCATGTTGACGTGGAGGTAGACTGTGGAGTGTACTGAGACATGTCTTTACACACACACCTGTAGCTGACTCTCCCCCTGCGACGGGACGGGACGGACGGACAGGCAACCGTGTTCTGGAGCCTCCGGCCCGTCGGAGACAACCGGCCGGACGTCACCGCCGGCGACCTGACACCCCTCAGTGGCTCCGTGATCTTCCTGTCCGGCCAGAGTGACGCCGCCATCAAGCTGACCGTCATGGCCGACGACATCCCCGAGGTCAACGAGACCCTGCTGCTCACCCTGGACAGGTAAGGCTGCTGAGGGGGGAGCGTGTTGAAACAGGCACCACTGTAGCTCTGACGTACAGCACGTCTCTGACTTGTGTCTCATACCTTGTGAGTATCGTCACGTGTTTTAAAATGGCTCCGCCCTAGACAAGTGGAAGCAATGAGGGACAATCTTAGCAAAATGGTGAAACAAAGGAGCCCCCTTTTTTTTTGACTGACACTTAAGTGATTTGGAAGTGACAGAGAGTGCTCTCTCATCCTCTCCCATCCCATCCTCCTTTTGGGAGAGTCGTTTTGCCGTTGGTAAGTTTTGATAAGAAACCTTGGCCATCCCGCCCCTCTCCTGCAGGGTGGAGACAGCGCGCTTTGTGGTGTACTTTGGGTAAGTGCAGACTGGAGTGAGCATGGGACCTTTTGTGTGCCGTGAATCAGGACTTTGTTCCAGAGAGAAGGGCCCACTTACGATAGCTGGGCTCTTCGGTTGATGTGTGGATTATTGTAAAGTTTCTTTTAGGAAGGGGGGGAGGGGCTTTGTGGGAGTGTGAAATTGGGGTACTTCAAAGTGTGTGTGTGTGTGTGTGTGTGTGTGTGTGTGTGTGTGTGTGTGTGCGCAGTTAGAAAAAGAGGATCCCCTTCTTGTGTTGCAGCCTAATTTGGCCCTGCCTTTGTACACTGTCAGTGTTTGTATGCATGCAGTGCCGTGCCGTGGCTGACAGTGTTTGTTTGGAGTCCCACTCTGCTCTGTCCTGTCGCTGATTAATATGTTACACGGCGATAGCTTGGCTCCGTCTCTCTTCCTCACACACAAACACCGACACACATACACATACTGACCCCTAGCTGAAAGAAAGACGCTTATGGGGACTTGCTGGAAACGGCACACAATACTAGGAATGCACCAGTTGACACTTTGACCATTGTCTTGGATCATCAAGTAACACAAACGGTGTTGGGTAAAGTATTAAAGAGTACTCCAGATAATGTGGAGGTCGTTAGTACCATAACGGGCTTGTGTCACTGTGCGCCACCGTGCGTGCATGTCTCTCTCACAACCTAACACGGCCCTCTGTTTAATCAGCACCAGCGTGGAGAACCAGATCCTGAAGGCGGGTTTCACCAGCCGGGAGATAGTCATCCTGGAGAACGACGACCCGGGAGGAGTCTTTGAGTTCTCCCCGTTCTCCCGGGGGCCGTGGTTCATCAACGTAAGGCTGCCCCCATGCCGCCCCAAACCCATCCCCACAGCACAGGCTGCAGCACGCGAGCTAACCCGACCTGCTGCCGACTCCATTTCTTTGTTGTTCTGACCCCAGTGATTCTCTGTTGACGTGACCCTGGCGTTGACCTCTCCCCTTTGACCCATAGGAAGGTGGCGTGGTCCAGCTGCGCGTGGTGAGGGCCCAGGGCCAGCTGCTTAAACAGCTGGTGCGCTACGCGGTCATGCCCCCGGGGGGCGAGGAGTTCTACGGAGCCACGGGCGTCCTGGAGTTCAAACCCGGGGAGAGGGAGGTGGTGGTGGACCTGGTGGCCCGGCCGGACGGAGTTCCCGAGGTAAACCCAGTGCTTCCCAGCCTCAGACTGTAGAGGTTCTATAACGTTATGCATGTACTGTATTTGGACATTTTGTGTGTGTCTCCGCGTTTGTCAGTTGGACGAGACGTATTCGGTGGTACTCAGCAGCTACAGCACCCCACCCAGTCGCCTTGGCAACCACCGCGAGGTCAACATCACGGTGCGCAGGAACGATGAACCCAACGGGGTCATCGAGTTCATCCAGTCAGGACTGACAAAGACCATCAACGAGAGCAAAGGAAATGAGACACACTCGGGTACGTTGGAGTGCCACCTCTGACACAATGTTCTCAAGATCAATTATGTAGTTGATGTTAACAAACTAAAAACGTTTTTTTTATATGTATTTTTTGTATATGACTGTGTGGTTTCAACCCTCTGTTCACAGCGGCCTACCCAGTGGTGAGGAACAGTGGGCTGTTTGGACAGGTGTCTGTGGCCTGGGTCCTAGAGCCCGCCGGGTCCACAGACGTCTTCCCTGTCAGAGGGTACGTCACGTTTGAAGAGGAGGAGTTCATGAAAAACCTCACACTCTACTCTGTCCCTGACGAGGTACAGACACATTGCAAACATCTCTGTGTACTGTGTCTTATGGAAACAGGTCATTTATTTCATATTAATCTCAATTTTCAAATTAATGTAAGGACTTTATGTTTTTTTCTCTCCGTAAGATCCCAGAGGACACAGAGAATTTCACTATCTATCTCCTGAATGTAACGGGAGGTGCTAGAGTGGGCACCGTCCTTAATGCTAGCTTGCAGATCCTGAAAAACGATAACCCAATTTACTTTGCCGGTAGGTACCCCCCCTCTAGCATTCCACCTTTATGAACCAGTTTTTGTAATATGTGGTTTGTTGTGGCTCTGAAAGCTAACGTTAAATGGATACTTCGCTCTTTTCTTCTGTAAACTTAGAACCTGTTGTTGTGAGACTCCGAGAAGGAGGTGTGGCTAACTTCACCGTTCTCCGAGCGGGGCCGGGCGACTACGTTGCCACGGTGATGTACCGTGTGGAGTACGGCGCGGCGTCGCCGGGTGACCTCACCTTGCTGGGTAACGGCACCACGCTGGTGTTTGCCGTCGGTGAGTGGACGAAGAACATCTCTGTGGCCGTGGAGGATGACGACACGCCTGAGACCGACGAACCCTTCTACATTGTTCTCCACAACGCCACGGGTGTGTGTGTGTGTGTGTGTGTGTGTGTGTGTATTTGTTGTGTACATATGCACCACAGCATTAGATATAAAATGCAGTGATGACATTGGTTTATGACAGCAAGAATTTGGAGATTTTCATGTTTGGTCACCACACGACAGGCCGTGGAGTTCAGTATGTGTGTGTGACTCTGGCTTTATTGTGGAATAGCCCTGCCTGAGGACAGACAGTCATCTCATAGGAGACCCGGTCTGTTTGCAGTTTCTTTGTCTTCTGCGTTGATCTGCTCCCCTCACTGTGCCAGTTGTTGCTGTACATTGGAGAGCAGTGGTCTTGATTAGCATTGACTGGTGGTGACCCTGCCAGGCCTCCTCTAATCCCAGTATTGTGTGGCAGTAACGGGGGATGAAAGAGTGGCGGGCCCGCCGAGGCACTTAATTACCAAACTCAGAGTCTCTCTCTGGGGCCACTAAGACAGACCCTAACCCCTGTACTGCTCGCACGGCCTTTGTGTGTTGACGCACGGGGCCTGCTAACATTCTGTCCGTTCAAAGTGAAGCTTTTATCCTCGCGCGCATTAGCGTTCGGCTCTAATCACGTTCACTTGGTGTCTTCTTTTAAGTTTGCCTGCATGTAGGATTGCATTTAATTTCATATCTTGTAAATTGGAAGGAATGTTGCAAAGGTTTGCCTAAAAACGTTATTTGAGTGAGAATGTGCCTTGTCAAGGATTGTACGCTGCCAATGGGAGGCCATGCCGTACTGGTCATATGCCAGTATTGATTTTTCTGTAGACATCTTTTTTTCTTCATGAATATGGAACCCCGGCTCCCTTCGGTGTGGTTGCCATGGCGTCGGTGTGCTATGCTAATGGGAACAGTCTCCTCCGTTTGGGACGATATTTAGCATGACAATAACAATGTGGAGAGCATAAAACAACCTCGCCTCTCATTGTTTATCCTGTAAGAGAAGCACATGCACATGCTGCGGGCCGACTTTAAAGACCAGGGCTCCTAAATGAAGCCGTTTTCACAATGTTTCCTATTTTCACATCTGATTCTGCTAAGCCAGGCAAGATGTTAAGTTATAACAAGAGCGCCAGAGTATGTCTTCTCACGCCAGTATAACTGGCTTTAGGTACACGGGATGTTTGTATTTGTATGTCGTTTAGTTTTTTATGATTTCTTGGCCTTTATTCAGTTTATACGTGTGAAAAGAATAGCGAAAATAAAGAAAATGTGCCTTAAATATTCCCATATTTCACTAGTAACTGAATACTATGACAGATTAAACTGTAGTAAACATGAGATGTGTGTGTGTGTGTGTGTGTGTGTGTGTGTGTGTGTGTTACAGGCGATGCCGTTGTGTACGGCGCAGCCACAGCCACAGTGGTGATAGAAGCCAACGACGACGCCAACGGGATATTCTCCCTCGAATCCACTGAGAAGGCTGTGGAGGAGGGCAGGACCAACAGCTTCTAGTAAATCTCTTTCTACCATCCTTTTTTCATCACGAGAGACACACAGTACACTTAGAGCGGGCGGTCGTTACACACAGAGAACCTGACGGTAGCTCGCACTCTGCTCTTCCCCCTCAGCGTGCTCAGGGGCCGCGGTCACTACGGCAACGTGACGGTGTCCTGGCGGCTGTACGCCAACGACTCCGCCCTGGGCGTTGGCCAGGAGTTCACCAACACCTCCGGCTCCGTCACCTTCACCACCGGGGAGAGCAGGAAGCCCGTCGTCCTGGAGGCCGTGTCGGACAAGCTGCCCGAGTTCAACGAGTTCTACGTCCTCAGGCTGGTCAACATCTCAGGTAGGGGGCCCCCCTGGCCGGTCGCCATAGATCACTGATGTGGTGCAGGTTGTGGGCGGAGGGACGGTGATTTCAAAGAGCGCGCTCCTGACGCCCAGCTTAATTTTTTTGTTGTTGTGTGACAGAATTGTTTTGGAACGTTGCTAAAATCGCTTAAATGTTGTGGAAACGTTTATCTGTTGAAACAATTTTAATAATATTATTTAATAATAATAATTCTACAGCCTCTTTCTTTTGACGTTTGCATAGGGGGTTACCCAGGAGAAGGTGGTAAACTGGCAAATGCGTCCCTCAACGCCTCAGTCCTGATCCCTTTCAATGACGACCCGTTTGGCGTCTTCGCCATCGCCAAAGACAACCTGGACCAGGAAGTGGCCGAGGACGTCTTGTCTGTCGACGACATGTCTGATGTCACTTCCTTCACCATCCTGCGGCAACAGGGCACTTTTGGGGACGTCCGGGTTGCCTGGGAGATCGTTTCCAGCCAATTCCCCCAGGGTCTGCCTCGGATGGACGACCTCCTCCTCTCCGCGTCCTTCCCCAAGGAGGTGGAGCTCAGGCCCCACGCCAGGAGGCCGCACTCTGCCACCGACGCCTGGTTCTTCTCTGGTTCCCAGGGGGCCTTCGGCACGATCAGCCCAGCCGACTCGCCTCCCTCCCTGGGGAACTTCACCTTCTCTGCCTGGCTGGTCCCCGGCCCCAACACCAACGGCTTCATCGTCTCCAAGGGAACAGGGAACGGCACCCTGTACTACGGCGTGAAGGTGCACACCAACGAGTCTCACGTGAGCCTGATGCTGTACTACTCGGCCGTCGGCTCCAACAACACCCAGGTGGCCAAGGCGACGGCGGAGAGGTCGGGCAAGGACAACGCGTGGCTCCACGTCCTCGTCGCCGTGGACGACGGCGTGGTCGAGCTGCTCCTGGACGGAGCGCCCATGCCCGGGGGGATCAAGAGCATCAAAGGAGAGGCGATCGCAGACGGTGGGTGGGCGTAGTAGTGGTAATTGTGTGTGTGTGTGTGTGTGTGTGTGTGTGTGTGTGTGTGTGTGTGTGTGTGATGGGTGATGGGTGTGGTGTTTGAGCACCGTGTGCTGTGGCTCCTCTGCCAGCTACTCAAACCCCTTTCTGTCATACTTATCCGTCCTGTGGTGGCACATGCTGATTTTATTTGGTCTAAGAAAGAAGTGTCTAAAGAAATGTTGTGTTAATTTACTTTCCAAAACTTTTGTTTCCTCACAGACAGCTTGTTTTTCTTGCAGCGCACATTAAAAACAGAGTCACGGAACATTTGACGCGCAGGCCTGGGGTTACTGTAGAGTAGATGAGAGCAAGGTGCTCCTCACGGAGCTGGGAGTTAACGTCTGCTGTCTCGTAAAAGAGTCCTTTGAAGTGAAACCTCCCAGAGGCTTCTGGGTCTGCCTCTCCACCTGCAGGGTCCCTGTGCTCGTCTCATAAAGGTCCTGTCGGCTGTCAGGTCTTTATTAACCTGACGTCAGCCGGGTCGCTCCCTTTACCAGCCCACATGTGGAGGGAGTTCCCCCCCTCCCCTTGTAAAAACCCCCCCTACCACCCCCCACCGCCGCGCATTCCTCCCAGACCGTCTGCCATTGTTTAGGCTTCGAGGGGCACCACGATGCTTGAGTGAACCTTAGCCCCCCCCGGCCCGGCTGGACATTGTTACCGCGGGAAGAAAGCGGCCGGCAGCTTTAGTCCTCGTCATTCTCCTCCCTAATAAGTGGAGACAACGTCTGAGTGGGACCAAAGGACCCCCGGGGAGAACGCTCCACTGGCTCTATGGCCAGGCCCGAGTCTGAGGAGATATGTGTAAACATCCAAGATGTCAGACATCGTCCGACCATGGCCAACACATTCGGGGGGGGGGGGGGGGGGGGCAGGTTGATGGCCTGATAGTGTTTTGTTCGCTCTGGTGCACTTCCTGAATGTGTCTCGTTTTCTGCTTTTGGCATGTTTTTGTTGTGGTCCGGACGAGGCAGGCTGGGGGTCAGCTCTGAGCGTGACCAGTGTTCACGCCTCATGTTGATTCCGTTTCAGTTGAGTGGTTTTGGGTGGACGTTTAACCTACAGCAAAACCACCATTAGGGCTTGCTGGCACGATCACCAAACACACACTTTTTTGGGGCCTCGAGGGGCCTTTTTAGGGGACTGACATAGTTATCTAATAACTGTCAGTCAGTGAAAAATGGACAGTCAGTATTGGAGAAAGCGGCTGCTGTGGGCCTCACTTTGGACTGACAGCTCACAGTTCCTCCACACCATCCCCCCACCTCTGTGGTTTTCCTCATGGATGTTTAACCAAGTCTTTCTGTATGTATGCCCCCTCTGCCCCAGGTCCGGTGCCACTGCGCGTGGGGTCCGACCCGGAGGGCGAGCAGCGCTACACGGGCCTGCTCCAGGACGTTCGCCTGTACGGCACCAGCCTGAACCGGAGCCAGCGCCACGAGCTCCACATGCAGCCGGCCAAGGCAGACCTGCGCAACGTCTCGGGGTACCTGCAGTACCGGCAGGAGGAGCGACAGAAGGCCTTCGTGGTGGAGGTCCGGGACGACCAGGAGGAGGAGGGGGAGGAGGTGTTCTACCTCCAGTTGGTGGCGGTGCGCGGGGGCGCGCGTCTGCCGGAGCCCCGGCCCACGGCCACGTTGCGGGTCATGAAGAGCGACAACGCCAACGGGCTGTTTGGATTCACCGGAGCCTGCATACCAGATGTAAGATTAGGTGCACTGTTCCTAGGCAGTTGTCTAAACACAGCCACCAAAGAGCTATATTACTAAAGGGAATGTGATAAACAATATACCTGACTTAACAGGAAGCCTAAAGTACACTAACAGTGTAGTGAATTAGAGGTTGGTCCTAATTGGCAAAAAGGGCCAATAGGGCCTAGTTCATCAACAATTAAATTGTGCTAACCGGAACATTAGTGCTCGACTTTGCACGCAATTCACCGGTAATGGTGAACATTGTCTTCGGCTTTGACTGCGCTCGTGTCCGAGGTGAAGATCCATATTCTGTTACCTCGTAAGGCGTGTAATGTAAGCCAGTGGTCGGGGAGTCCATGTCCTCCTGCATATTTCAGCAGTGTTCACGCCTGGCTGGAGTGACTGTGTGCGCCGCGTCGTTATCGGGGCCTGGACATGTGCGCCCCCCCCCCTCCTCTCAGGTGGAGCGACAGCTGTCAGGGCCGGTCGGCGCGGGGCATTCCTATGGAACAGGAGCTAGGGCTCCCTCCCGGACTGGAGGTGGTTAGCGGAAAGCTTCCGTCAGCACAGCAGATGCTAGGGCCACAGACGGCATTCCTTCAGGGGAGCGTAGGGGACAATGGCGGGCCCGTGGGGTATCCGATTGGTGTCCTCTGGAATCATGGCAGTGCAGGAATTAGACAAGGGCTGTCCTTTAGTATTGTTTAACATGAGTAGTGTATATCTGAAATGAATGCCATTATAAAGGTACACATAGAACTGATTGCCATGTAATTGTGAATCCATATTTTAGATGGTGTTTTCGATTTTCTTGCTGAATAGAACTCTCAGCAGCGTTCCCCTTTTTGTTGCATCCCTCCTATGAATGCATATAATTTCAGATTCATCTGGCATTGAATAATAGATCCCAAATGATTCCTAATTAATTTGTTAAATGACCTCGCTGTTTTTATTCCATGTCCCCGCCTCCCCTCCCTTTGTCCAGACGTCTGAGGAGGGGTCCACCATCTCCTGTGTGATTGAGCGGTCCCGGGGGGCTCTGGACCACGTCTTTGTCAACTACACTGTGACACAGCTAGACCCGGAACACCAGGGCCTGGCCCACCAGGACTTTGCCAACGCTAGCGGCGCCGTTCTCTTCCTCCCTGGACAGAGATCAGAGGGTGTGTGTGTGTGTGTGTGTGTGTGTGTGTGGGGGGGGGGGGGGGGGTTGGGGGGTGGGTCCATGCTAACATGCTGTCTGCAATACTGTGAATAATCCTGTGGGACATCAGAAATTATATTAATATTCACACACAATTGATAACAAATTTTACCCAAATGCTGGTTCAGAACAGATGAATCATTTTGCCATTGTTGCCGCTAATGCTGTGGTGATGTTTCATCCTTGCCAAGTGTTGTTCAAATGTTTGTTGACACCTTGCCCCACCTAGTGGTCGCTTTATTAAACTACGCTCTAACAGGTGTCAACCTGTTCGCTTGAAATCCAAATGAGCCGTTCTATGATCTCGAGCTATGCATGATCCTTTTTATTAATTTGATAGATTGATTGATATATTTATTTGGGGACATAATTTGTACCCCTGCTCCAAGGTGCTGAACCTGCTGGTGGTGAACGACGACCTCCCAGAGCTGGCCGAGTCCTTTCAGGTCACGCTGGTGGCAGCGGTGTCTGGCGACGGGAAGCGCGGCTCCACCCCCACCAGCGGAGCCAGCATCAACCCGGGCAACTCAGGGAACCGCGTCGCTGTGGTGGCCAGTGACCACCCCTATGGTACAAACATTTGTTTTGAGGCTTGCCTTTCGTAAAACACGCTGAATAGCCTGCGCGTATGAAATGCGCGAAGCAAATAAATATGATTTGATGTACTGTATGCCCCCTAATATTATTACGTGCTTGCACGCAAACTATTGTTTTTGCATAACATTTCTTTCTGTGTACTCCATTCTACAAAGTGTTGCTTCACCGTGTTGCCTCCAGACCGCAATCTAAGACGCTTACTCCACTATGAATTATAATAAGCAGCTTAGATTGGCCTATGTTTGTATTACCCTCAGGTCTGCTCCAGTTCCAGCCGGTTCCCCCAGCGGAGGGGCTGATCTCCCCGCTGTTGAGGCCCGTCAACATCACCGTGAGCGAGGAGGCAGGGAAGGTCCGTCTGATGGTGGCCCGGGCGCAAGGCCTGCTTGGCAGGGTCATGGTGGCCTACAGGACCTCCCCTTTCACTGCAGCCAGCCCTGAAGACTACGAGGTCACTTCGTGTTGCATTTTTCTCATTTCAAACATACTCATAAAATTTTTTATTAAAACTTTGTTTCCACTTCAGCTTTTGTTTCACAAAATAATCAGTAATATATAGTTGTTGTGCATTCAAGAACAACATTACACGTGTAACAAACAGGACACAGAGGGCGTGTTGGACTTCCTGCCTGGGGAGAGGTTAAAGTTCATCAACGTGACCATTGTGGATAACCCCGTTCCTGAGCTCGACAAGCAGTTCAGAGTGGAGCTCTACAACCCCGATGGCGGCGGTAAGACTACCCCACAAAGACAACCCTACCTCTGAGGCTACTTATTCCCTGTGTAATCATAGAATATATCAGACTTCTTTTATGTCAATGAAACAAATATCTGAGTACACATGGTCTCTGTGGTCCAGCCATTGTGACAACAGTGTCATTCAAATACTTGTTTGAAGATTGACAGCGTTCAGTTTTCCCTACCAGCTTCAGTATTCTGGTCCCATACATACCTATCTCCCTTCTAGTGCATGTCCTGTAGAGAAAGCTGTCTCATCTTCCTCAGCGGATCTTTCACCTGGGTTGTGTCAACCGCCTGTGTTCTCGTTGTGTTTGTGTTGCTCCTGTGTGCCGTGCCCCTGTGTGTTTCCCGGGTGTTCCTTCCCCGTCCCCCGCTCTCCCTGTGTGATGGCCTGCTCTGATCTGGTAGTGGATCACTTCCTCCCTAGCGAAGGAAGTGGCAGTGGGGAGAGTGACACTGACTTCCTCCTCCCCGCCGCTCTCCACCACGGTAAGTCCCCTCTACCTCACACCCATCGAACAAATGGTGCGGACATCAGGACAAACAGGTTCAATGCTCCTAGCTCGAGCGATGCTTTCAGTTTTATCAAAATAAGTGTGCTGCTGTCACAGGGGAACGTATGGAGGTATATCCAAAAATGCTCTGTCACACGAACGATCAAAACTCAATAGGACAATTACAAAAACCTGCCTTAGATAAGATAAAGAGTTGATGAATTTTTGTTTTTCAAAATACAGTTATTACCAGTGGGCATTAATGCCTTACGTTTGACTCAATTTGGCTGAAAAGGTACAGACCCAGTGTTTCTTTAATAAGCAGTGCATTGGGTGTAGTATTCAGCATTTTACCTTTTTTTCAGATTTTGTTCTAAAAAAAAAAAAACCTGTTTTCATCTTTTCCCCTGGAAAGTGCATGACTATTTCTGATTTACAGATGATAACTCTTACAAAAACTGAAATATTGTTTAGCTTACATAATAAAGTGTGGCATTCCCAGAGCCCGATTTGGTCTATTTAGAAGTTTCCACATTTCCTGGAGTGCAGTTAATAAACGGGATGTTTGGCGTCATTTACAGAGTACAGAGGGATGTTTATCACCACATACCTCCTTTTCACATTCACACGTTCATTTCAACACACTCAGGCTTCTTCCTGAGCCCACATCATTCTTGTTGGATAGGTTGTCAGGGTCCCTAAAGTCATTACCCTGCACCATTCAGCTTTTTCTCTCTAGTGTGTGTGTGTGTGTGTGTGTGTGTGTGTGTGTGTGTGTGTGTGTGTGTGTGGCATTTACATTGCCAAGGGCCAAGGAAGTTGTGCCTGGAGTGAGTTATGTGGGAAAAGTAAATAGCCCTTTTTGTTTAGGAGTCAACAGAGGGGTAAGTAGCAGACATGGACAATCAGGAGCCCCAAGTCAAATCAATTTAGCATGCTTTCACCATTTTCTTCAAAACCCCAAATGCAGTGCAACCACTTTTATGAAGAGGTCAAGCTTATTTTTTTTTGTTCAGAATATATATTATATATATAATATACAATTGTGTGTTATTAATGTGAAGTCAATTTCTTTTATTTGGTTGTATACTGATGGCTTCGTTCTATGTGGTTTTCAAGTTGGCTATTCCATCACATCAGCAATCTTATTGATGTCTCCTTAGCCGCCCTGGGAGTAGCCTCCCGCATCACGGTGACCATCGCCGCCTCAGACGACGCCCACGGAGTGTTCCAGTTCAGCCAGGCCTCCCTGGAGGTCAATGGAACGGAGCCCGAGGGAGGCCGCAGTGCGGTGGTCCTGCAGGTCAGTCTGGGGTACAGGTCGATACGGACGGACTCCTTTTGAGGCTGGTATTTCTGATTATCTAAGATCGTTTCCCGTCTCAGGTGGAACGGTCCTTTGGCTCCCTTTCCAACGTGACCGTCTACTGGGAGGCAGAACCCCGCTCCGAGAGAGAGCTGGTCAGCCGCTCAGGGAACGTCAGCTTCAGGGTGGGTCAGACCAGGGGGGATGTGGTGGTGGAGATAGCCCAGGATGAGCTGCCCGAGCTGGACCGGAGCTTCAACGTGTCCCTGGTCGGCGTGTCCCACGGGCGCCTGGGGCCTCGGGCGTCGGCCACCCTGACCGTGTTGGCCAGCGACGACCCCTACGGCGTGTTTGTGTTGGCGGAGCCCGCGCGGCCCGTCCGCCTGGCCGAGGCCAACGCCCTGGTCACCCTGGCCCTCCGTCGGCTCCGGGGCCTGATGGGCGCGGTGCGCGTGACCTACGGCACACTGAGCGAGGCCGACCCCGCGCCTTACCCCACCCCCGGCGTGGGCCGGGCCACCGAGGGGAAGGACTTTGTGCCGCTCCTGGAGACCGTGGTGTTCGCCGCCAACCAGAGCGAGGCCAACGTCACCCTCCGGGTGCTGGACGACGAGGACCCCGAGAGGGACGAGTCCGTGTTCGTGGAGCTCATCAGCGTCCACCTCCTCCAGGGAGAGCAGCTCAGACCGAGTAAGCAGCTTTCTACAAAAAGAACCCCAAAAAACCCACACTGTAGCTGTGTGAAATATACTGAATCAATTCGATGTTTTTAATCCATGTCACTGTCGCCCCCCCCCAGTTGCGCTGTCCCCTCGCCTGGGCCCCCGGAGTGACACCGTGGCCCAGGTCATCATCGGGGCCAGCGACGACGCCTTTGGCGTTCTGCAGCTGTCCGCCACCGTGGTGAGCCTAGCGGAGAGCTACGTTGGCCCCATCATCAACGTCACGCGCACCGGGGGGATTTTTGCTGACGTCTCCGTCAAGTTCAGAGCCGTGCCCATGACGGCTAGTGTCAGTGAGTGTTATGTGTGTTGACAGCTTTAGGTTTTTCATAATTTCTCTTATTCATGGATCCTCATTTGCGTGTGTTATATTTCTGTCTTCTTCCGCCTGTCTGTGTTTGAAAGGTTTTATGTGCAGATCATTTTGTGAACATCTATGTAGTTGAGACAAAGTTTGCGCGTGTATTTTGTGTAAATGCACTGAACCTAGGAGTCTGTGTTATAGTGTGTAAACATGCTGAATTTGATGTGTGTGTGTGTGTGTGTGTGTCTGTGCGTGTCTGTGTGTGTGTGTGTGTGTGTGTGTGTGTGTGTGTGTGTGTGTGTGTGTGTGTGTGTGTGTGTGTGTGTGTGTGTGTGTGTGTGCGCGCGCGCGCGCGCGTGTGTGTGTGTCCCCCAGGTGAGGACTACAGCGTGGCCTCCTCGGACGTGGTGCTGCTGGAGGGGGAGAGCAGCAAGGCTGTGCCCATCTACATCATCAACGACATGGTCCCCGAGCTGGAGGAGACCTTCCGCATCGAGCTGATCAACCAGACCACCGGGGGCGCCCTGCTGGGGGAGCCCAGCCGCGCCGTCATCACCATCCTGCCCTCGGACGACCCCTTCGGCGCTTTCGGTCGGTGCACACCCTAGACGTGACGAAGATTAGACCTCCTCACACTGTCGTTACAGCCTTGTTAGTTTGACCTACCGGATAGCCCGCTGTCTGCTTGACTTCAGCTGAGTGACTAACACAACCTCAAAGTCCTTCGTTTACTGTTTTGTCCTCCGAGTCATTCAGAGACTGACTGGTTACTTGCTCACTTACCAAAGGACTGTGTGAATTGTGAATTGTTTTTTAATACGATCCGTAATTTGGCTGTGTGAGCATCGCCCTTCACATTCGAAAATGTATGTCATTCCAAGCTTTCCCTACTTGTCTTTTTGCCTCGGCCCTCCCACAGTGTTTCAGGCTGCTCCGGTTACCATAGAGGAACCGGGCTCCAACTCCATTGAGGTCACCCTGCCCATCGTCCGTAAAGCCGGCACCATTGGCACGGTGGCTGTCCAATGGCAGGCCACCGTCAACGGTCAGCCAGCAGTGGGGGACATCAGGCCCGTGTCAGGAGTGGTCACCTTTGCCCCTGGAGAAACCCTGAAGACCCTGAAAGTGGAGGTCCTCGCAGATGATGTTCCGGAAATCACAGAAGTAAAATTTTATTTTATTTGTAATTTTTATCAATAAAAAAAATTACAGTACAGTAGAAAGTTGAGTAACGAAAAATTACATTACAGTAGAAAGTTTTTTTTCATAATTATTACATTTTTGTTTTATTATTATTATTTAATATATGTGTATATCGTCTTCCTCTTTTCAGGTCATCAAAGTGGAGCTGACTGGAGCCAGTAATGGAGGGAACCTTGGAGCTGAGACGTCAGTTAACATCATAGTGCCAGCCAATGACAACCCCTATGGAACAGTCTACTTTGACCAGGCTGTGTATCGGGTGCAGGAGCCACTGGAGGGCATTTCTGTGGCCAATATTACCGTCCGCAGGAGGTTGGTCCTTGAATATTGTAATTTATATGTCTATCAAATATCTAAAATGCGGTTCTCCTAAACCTTCATGCCCTTGTGTGTATTTTCAAGTAAACCTCGGTTTGGACATTTTTCGTGTGGAATTTAATGTTCCCAAATGTCTCCATTTGACTTGAATGCTTTCTGTGTTTATCATTCAAAACATACACTCATAATACTTATAACTTGGAAGACACAACTTGTATTTATTAGCAACTGCCAACCTAAGCAATGTTTTCACCCGTAATTCTTTTCTTCCTTCATCTCCTTCCAAGTGGTGGCCATTTTGGCCGCGTGGAGATCCTCTACAGCACCTTTGAGATTGACATCGTAGGCCTGGCTCAGCGTGAGGCCCAGGACCTGCTGCTCTACTACGACCCCCCGGCCCCGGGCCTGCCCTCTGGCGCCCCCAGCAGGACGGTCAACCTCACCTCCCAGGCGGACCCCCTGGGGGCCTGCGCGGCGGCCTGCCTGAGGGAGCGCGCCTGCCAGGCCTTCTCCCTGTCCTCCATGAGCCCTCCGTCCTGCACCTGGGTGCTCTCCGGGGCCGACAGGCTCGCCCCGGCCCCTCAGACCGCCACCTACGTGAAGAACGCCACGGCGGCCGCCGTCCTCTTCGGCGCCCAGGCCTCGGCCGGCAGCGACTACACGGCCGTGACGGCGCGGGCCGCCTTCCTGGAGGACCGCTCGGGGGAGGCCAACCTGACCGTGCCCGTCCTGACCGACAAGCTCCCCGAGATGGACGAGAGCTTCGGCATCCAGATGCTCCGGGTGGCGCTGGTCAACCTGACGGTGGCTGAGAGGCACCTGCCGTCGGTGGGCCAACCCGACCGGGCCACGGTCACCATCGGGATGAACGGCGACGCCTTCGGGGTGTTCCTGCTGTACAGCCTCAGCCCCAACGCCACGCAGGAGGGGCTGTACGTGGAGGTGCGGGAGGAGGCCCGGGTCGTCGTGCCCCTGGTGATCGAGAGGCGGGGAGGGAGCCTGGGGCGGGTCAGCGTGGAGTGGAGGTTCGTCGGGGGGGAGGCCTCGCCCAACGATGACTTCAACGGGACTGGAGGAACGCTCGTTTTTGCAGATGGTAGGTCTTTTTGCTTGCGTGATATGTAGCGCACATTTATTACGGTAGCATATAATGTATATGTTTGAATTTTGTGTTTGTAACACAAATGACATCTCTGCCCACGTTTGCTCCCTCTGAAGGGGACGTGAAGAAGACCGTAGAGGTCGCGATCATCGACGACGCCGTGCCGGAGGACTCGGAGAGCCTCCTGATCGGCCTGGTGAAGACGGAGGGAGGCAGCCGCATCCTGCCCAGCTCCGACACCGTCACCATAGTGATCCTGGCCAACGACAACGTGGCTGGAGTGGTGGGCTTCCACCCGGCGTCGCGCGCCGTCAGCGCCAGAGAAGGTCAGTCTCGTCGCTGCGTGAGACATGGCCATTAAACACAGTATTGGAATGAAAATATCACCCCCAGTGAAAGTAGTCGTTGGGGTTATTAAGTTGTCCAGAAAATGTAGCTTTCGTTTCACCTTGAAGGCTGTGCTTAGGTTGCTGTTTGTTCCGTGTACCAGGGGAGAAGCTGTCTCTGTTGGTGATGAGAACAGCCCCTGGCCTGGGCAACGTGACAGTGGACTGGACCCTCCAGGGCCCCCTGGTGGCCAGGACCTTCACCTACACCTCAGGAACGCTCTTATTCACCCCGGTAAAACAATCACTGTATTTACCCTTTAGTTCCTCAGCTTTTTTTATATATATAACATTGTCAACAAATTCAAAAAGGTTCAGCATTACCAACATGACTACAATATTACTGGTAGGTATTGGTGATTTCCTAAACTGACCATTGGACCTGTTTTCTGTGACCACCGGTACAGGGACAGCTGAACGTTACTATAGTCCTACAGTTGCTGGATGATGCCACGCCTGAGAACAAAGATGAATACAGACTGACCCTGTCCAACATCCGCACTTACGGTGATGGAGATCTCCTGCCTCTTCCTATCAAGTGTCATTTGCCTGGTGTCTGCCTGTGTTTCCCGTGGGTACACAATGTGTTTTAACTGTTCCTAGAACTCCATGTTTAATGTATCCACGTGTGATGTCCCTGCAGGCGTTCCGGTGACTGGTCACGCAGCGCTGGACGTTCAAGGAAGAGAGGCAGTGGTCACCGTGGAGACCAGTGACAAGCCTTATGGGATGTTGAGCGTCGCCCCGTCCTCTCTCAGGGTGACCACAGAGGAGAGAGACCGGACCGTCAACGTCTACATCAACAGAGAGTTTGGCTCTTCAGGTCGGTGGGGTGGGGACCCATGTTCCAGCCATTGGACATTCAGTTTCACCAACCCACTGTCATTAGTTAGTCAATAGCAGCTGTCTACCCAATGCAAACCACTGTCCTATCTGTGCTGCCACTCCAGGTGCCGTGAACATCAGCTACGAGGTGGTGAGGGGGAGCCTCCAGGACCTGACCAAGGTGGAGGGGGCTCTGGCCCAGCCCGGCCTGGACTTCATCCCTGGGAGAGGCTCCGTCATCCTGCAGGACGGTCAGACTTCCGTGGCCATCCCCGTCACTATCGTGGATGTAAGGATGCTATTCAAACTCACTATGCTCAGAAATGTTCACATGTCGTTGATTTTTCAGAGTTTGAACGATGTATTGAGAATATTGTGTTCTGTTCTTTAACAGGATGATATTCCAGAACTTCAGGAGTTTTTCCTGGTCAACGTTACATCCGCAGTTCTTATCACCACCCTCGCCACGGCCCCAGTACTAGGTATCGCAAGAGAGACATTTCAAATACTGCCACAAGCTTTACCGTTCATCTCCATTTTTGAACCCTACTTCTTTAGGACCCTGTTTTAATACTGAAGCTAACATGTCTGTTAGCTGTGGTTAAGCCTCAGATTACAATGTGCTCTATACAAAAGCCTCTACTACTCGTTTTCCATTCCAATTTGGGTCCTTTCTGTTTTCTTTTTCACATCTTTTCTTTTCTTCTTCTTTCCATCCTTTTGTTTGCGTGGTGAGAAGAAGTGGTGTATTGCACACTGACAGGTAATACTGTGATTTGTAGTAAAGCATAGCAAGCTTAGCATTGAAACATCACATCTTACTGCATGTCTTTTTTCCTTAGGACCATGCTCAACTTTAACTAAGCTAACTGTTGGAGCTGAATAGTATTATTGTTCTTCCTTGATAAACCAAGATATCTGAGCTACTTTACTCCCCGATAACAGAATCCCGACCCAAGCTAGTTTTTATGAATGGAGCAACTATAGAAAGTGATGAGTGGACAGAACCCTATAGGCCCGCTGGCTGGGAAGGGACAATCATGGCGTCGTCTGTGTGCCAGCGCTCTGCCTGTGGCTTTGGGTCGGTCGATTGATGCCTCCCATGATTGAGGGAGCCGGGGGAGTTGGTCGGAGCTGAATAGCACTCTGTGGTGCGGGGGCGACGGCCAACCCAAACCCTAAATGGGCCCCCCCCCCCCCCCCCCGCTATCTCTGTCATGGAGCGTAAGGAGCGAGCTACTCGGAGCCTATAAATCAGTCGGCACGCTGGCCTGGAGCCCTCTTTACAGACGCTGTTGCGTACAGCTCTTCTAGTCTTGCGCTCGCATGTCACATAGCAAAACGTAGATCTTCTTATAAGTCCAATTTATGCTCTGTTGGGTTGTAATGCTAATACTGATGTGGGTATTAGCATGGGAAAGAAATTGCTGAGAGATAATAAGGACCCGGTCATTGTGCCTCCCTCATGGTTGAACGTGTTCCCCCGCAGACACACAGGGCCTGGTGGCTGAGGTCATCATCAGTGCCAACGACGGGATCCGAGGGGTCATTGAGTGGACAAACACTGTGTAAGACACAAACACGTAGAAATGTGTTTCAAACCCCCTTTACCACTGGGTCCCACAGTCCGGTTTGATGTCGTTGGTTCGATGGTGATAACGTGTGTCTGATGCGCAGGTTCGAGGTGAACGAAACCATCGGGGCAATGAGCTTGGTGGCCTACAGGAACAAAGGCACGTATGGGAACGTCTCCCTCAGGTTCTACACGCAGAACCTGGAGGCCCAGCAGGGACTGGATTACAACGCAAGCCAGTCGGTCAGCATCTACCAGAGTCCGGATCCCGATACCCACATCCACGTGTTGTTTAGTTAACAGGCACACCGATTTACAGGTGCTCTTCTCTCTGTTTAGATGCTCCACTTTGCGGACGGAGAGAGGTATAAGTTTGTGGAGCTGCAGATTATCGATGACGTCATACCAGAGGGGGCTGAGAGATTCCAAGTGATCCTTTCAAGTCCCTCTCCAGGGCTGGAGCTGGGAACCAATACCACCGGTGGGATGCAGCCAACTTCATCCATAGCATCAGGCCTTTTTAACGCTTATCACTGTATACTTATGCCCGTTGTGTATGTGCATGAAACTAGTTGAGAGATCCAGCGTTCATGGTCGTCAGTTGTTTGTTTGATTCAGTAAGAACATTTATTTGTTCCTTGAAGAGGTTATTTGCTTTTTAAAACTAACCCAGACATATTTTGGTTACTGTAGCGACCATCACCATCCTGGCCAGCGACGACGGCCACGGTGTCATTTCCTTCAACAACAGTGAGCACTTCCTGCTGCGTGAGCCCACGTCGGCGTCGGGGGCGGGCCAGAGCGTGGCCACGCTGTATGTGATCCGCAACCCAGAGGAAGGCACCTTTGGGACCGTGACGGTCCAGTTCGCCATCACGGCCACCAACGGGACCCTGGCGGAGGGGGACCTGATCCCCGCCAAGGGGGTGGTGGTGCTGGAGGAGGGGGTCCGCTTCAAGGTGAGAAGGGAAGAACTTAAAGAGTCGTAGCCGCAAATAAGAGGCTATCAGTTTCCCGTAGCCGTGTGTGTGTGTGTGTGTGTGTGTGTGTGTGTGTGTGTGTGTGTGTGTGTGTGTGTGTGTGTGTGTGTGTGTCTGCGCGCGCGCGCGCGCGCGCGTGTGTACAGGATGTGTAAACTGTGATCTGTGATCGTGGGCTGTGTCTAGACCCTGGAGATCTGGGCGGTTCTGGACGCTGAGCCAGAGGGGAACGAGACGTACACAGTCAGCCTGTCCAGCCCCACTGGAGGGGCCCGGCTGGGGGACAAGCTCCACACTCGCATCACGGTGCTGGAGAACCTGGCTCCCTCCGGACTGTTCCGCATCGGCCCCACGCTCAACAGGTCAGGGGGAACATCAGGCGTCCTGTAACACGTACTGAACAGACACACACAGGAGGGAGAAAGGTGTGAATCGATCGTTTGTCTGTGTTCCGGTTTGTAGGACCGAGACCACTGCAGTGTCAAAAGAGGGTGGCGCAGTCTTCCTGACTGTATCTCGTAGTAACGGCCTGGAGTCCGCCGTCAGCGTGGAGTGGGAGACCCAGGCTGGAAAAGCCATCGGAACGGGTAAACACTTTTTTAGTTGCGTCAGGGCATATATTTAAAAAAAAAACTTTAAAAACTTTAATGGGGGATGCCTCATTATTGGGCCATCTGGTGTCGTTGCTTGTGTAATGTAACATTCCCTTTGGATTTTCAAGGCGGTGATGTCCCTGTGATGGGGGTATACCAGAGGTTCCAGGAGAGCCCCACCTCAGCATGGTGTTCCCTGCCCGACGGGCCCCCGTACCTGGCTGTGAGGCTAGACAGACGCCCTGCTATGGGCGCCATACACACCCTAGCCACTCTATACAGATGGCAGGGGGTCTTTGTGCCAGTGGAGGTAGGCTACAAGGCCACGTTGGCTACAAACTGAAAAAGGAACTGTGCCCTTAAATAAGTAGTCACTTTAGACTCCATCAGCACTGTTTCTAGTTGTGCTACTTGGTAGAACACTTTACAACACTCGTATTTACTCTCAAGCATTAAATCAAGTCACATGAATCCATGTCACCACGACCTCAGTGGATCTGTTTCTCTCTTTGCTATTGATCGATCGCTCTAGTCCGTGAGGATCCAGAACCCTGGCTCATGTGTGGGCTTTGCGGTGAACCGCTCCACCTTCATAGCCATCACCCACAGAGGCCCCTCAAGCTCCCCTGCTGCTAACCTCAGCATCTTCAGGCTGCAGCCAGATCTCAACGTTACACTGGTGAGGAGTAGCTGTGGCCTAAAGCATGCGCTTTATGAGTACAAACGCTTTAGTTCTGCATCGTTCGGTTTACTCATCATCTCTCTTTGGCTGCTCTCATTCCGTTTCTCTCCCAGGAACAAACTTTATCCGTTGAAGCTTTGGATGTCAAATATGTGACGGTTGAAAAGAGAGATTACCTAATTGCCTCCAGCCAGGTACTTTGGTGTTTATCACCAATTTCAATAGTTTATGTTGCATGTAATAACTCTTTTAGATGCCAGCCTCTCACATGTGTTAGATTGAGATTCTTTACCATAACAGCATGTCGTTCTCCAGATGTTCATCCGGAACGGGAGCGTGTTCACCCTCCACCAGAGACTGGACTTCCAGCAGCAGGTCCTGAGCGTGTCGCCGTTCTCCCTGGGGGCCCTCTCCTATCTGGCAGCCTGCGTGGACAGACAGACCAACAGCTGCCTAATCCTCCAGTGGACCAACGGAAGGTTCCAGAACCCCCAGCCCCTCCCAATCTCCGGCAGAGCCAATCAGGTGGAGGCCTTCCAAATGGGAGCGGTCACTCTCCTATTGGTTGTCACTGCAGGTAGCCTCTCGCTCAGTGTTCATCTCTGTGAGGTTCGACTTTTTACTGTTAGGGAAATAACATTATGTTTTGTTGATGTCGTTGTGCAGTGTAGAAATCATATTTCCATTTTGGGCTACTACCTTTCCATAAGCTGTGGACAGCACAACTTGTATTAATTTCCTTTTCGTGATAAGGACCAGTTTGTATCCCTTGTTTTAAAGCAAACACACATTACTTGTATTACTTCAAAAATATATTTTAAGTGTATGTCATCTCAGCGGGCTTTTATGTGGGGTTTGTGGTCCTGAATGGAAAACCAGTGTCTGGGGCTAGAAAGAGTAGACGAGTGTCCTTGTGGATACGAGAACATGTACTTTTCATATCTATCCACTCTGTTTGCTGATGAGGCGTCCTCAAACCACAATCATTTAAGTCTGTTTAAGTGGTGTGTGTGATCCTTGGAGCCTGTTGTGAGCTTAGCGGAGGGCCCAACGGCAAACAGGGCAAACCGCAGGAACACTAGGAGGCTGTAATTTGTCACAACTGGGTGTGTCAAACCAGCGCTAACTTAAAATTACAACTCCGTCCACGAAGGCTTCTAAAAGTGACTCTTTGCGTTCGTCTGTTTGCGTGTGTGTTTGTGTGTTTGTGTGTGTGCGTGCACAGGTCCCTCGTCCTCCTGTGAGGTGTTTGTGTGGGGTCCCCAGCAGACCGTCCCACAGTATTCCCAGTCCGTTCCTCACCCTGGGCTGCTCTCTGCTCACCCCTTCACTCCTCCCTCAGGCAGCAGTGAGTAGTTCCCCTCAGCGTTCTGTTTTCATATCATCAAGACCGCGTTAACTACGTTTGAACGGTCAATGCCACCAAGTGCTCGATTGTTCCTTCATGACTCTAAAACTGCAACTGTGCTACTAGCACTCTCATTGAACTAATTATGACTGTGACAGTTAGGTTTTGATTCAAATCCATGATCCACTTATGTACAACACTTAACTCAACCCTTTCTTCTCTCTCCTAGCCTACCTATTGCTAGCGGGCGGTAACAGCTCAGCTCTGTACCGCTGGAGACAGGACAGTGGTCTGTTCATCATGGCCCTGAGGGCTCCTCCTGCCCTGGGCTTCCTGGTGCTGCCTGTCCCCTCCCTCAACACCACCAAGACTCTGCTAGCGGCCATGGTGGAGACCACCTCCACCGTCTACCAGTTCACCTTTGTGTCCAACCAGTCGGACTTTATACCCAGGTATGTGCGTTCTCCTTTTGCGATTGCGTTATCTGGCCACTCACTGAATGGGATTGGTTGATTGATTGTTTGGTCTGGCAGTCTGAGACGCGCATAGACCGGCTCTGACTCGCGTGTTGCGTAATGCCTCTCCCACAGCCACGGGGAGCTGCTGTTTGAGCCCGGCGACAGCGAGCTGGAGATTGCCGTAAACGTGGTCGACGACGACGTGCCAGAGGAGGAGGAGTACTTCCGGGTCAGCCTGAAGAACCCCAAGGGCGGGGCTGAGATCGGCTTCGGGGGCCAGGTGACTGTGGTCATCCCCACCAACGACGACGCCTATGGAGTGATAGGTTTTGCACAGGTGACCGTTCAGAATTGCTGTATAAAAATGCATTGCGGTATTAACAGTGTTGAGCATAGCATGTTGTGTAACTATGGTATATGATCGATCATTCAGGACGCTGGCACTTGTCTCTCCCTTTAGACCTCTCTCTTAGTTGAGGTGGAGGAGAAGGAGCAGAACAGCCTGGTCTCTCTGAGCGTGGAGCGAACGAGAGGGACCTTTGGCCGACTGACCGTCCACTGGGTGGCTAACGGGAGCCTGGCGGACATCTTCCCGCCGTCAGGAGTGGTGAGGCGCCGGCGTCCAGACCCAAACGACGTTGTAGTCTGAGGCAGAGGCTGAGAGACAACAACACACAGCCGTCTCACACGTGTCTATTCAGCTGTATGCCGCTTCCTCAAAAGTAAATGAGAATAGAGTCTGTTGTGTCGAGTAAGTGGAGCCCCTTCCGTCGTGTCCTCTGTCTCCGTAGGTTACGTTCTCCGAGGGCCAATCGGTGGCCTCCATTACCCTGACCGTCATAGCGGACGGCCTCCCGGAGCTCAGCGAGAGCGTGACCGTGGCCCTCATGGACGTCACCACGCTGGGCCTGGAGGACCTGGCGGTGCGGGCGGTGATCAACCGGCAGCGGGCCCAAGCCCTGCTCGTCATCTTGCCCAACGGCTCGCCCTACGGGGTGATAGGCTGGCACCTGGACTCCCAGCTGTTCCTGGCACTGGAGCCCCCGAGTAAGGACACAACCCTTTAGACACTGAGGCCATGGTTCAATCTCACCGAAAGAGAGTCGATTTGCTTTCGGGAAACTGGACTATTGGATTACATATATTTTGATTGTTAAGCTGTTGGTTGGTTCGTGGGGCAGAGATTAGTACTCTGAGGCCATTTGTGGGATTTGAGGTAGTTGGACTAATCTCCGTTGAGAAAATATCCCTCACATTTAAAATCGGATAAAAAATGACTGAAGTTACGTGCCCACTTTCCCTATTACGTGTAAGTGTATCATGCGACTCCAATAATAGCCCACTGGCATAGCATCACTTCCAACAGAACGCTTTAAATCTCGACAACATTCTTATAGCCGGTATTAATTAACATCCAAGCACCGAGATTAACCCCTCACAAGTCTGTCTCTCTCTCCCTTCTTTCTTCTCCTAGGAGATCCGGCCAACGTGACCCTGTCGATAGTGCGGGAGCAGGGCTTCTCGGGGCAGGTGGCCGTCCACTACCAGACCAGAGCCGCTCTGTCCCAGCTCCCCTCCAACCAGGCCACGGCGGGACAGGACTACGTGGGGCGGAACGCCACTGTGGTGATGACGGAGGGCGCCACTGTGGTCCTGGTCGCCATCCCCATCCTACCGGTGAGCACAGCGCCGAAATACGACTGTAATGTTCAGACTGCAGTGGAGCACAGCGGGGTGTGTGTTGACTCCCGACCCCCTAACGGAACAACGGCGAAGACCTGCTTTTTGCTTTGTCATCAAAATGTTTTTCTCCAAACCCAAGAACTGACCTCTAGTTCGAAAAACATGAAGATAGCGGAAAGTACTTTGGAGGACAAGGGTTGGCGATACATTACGATAGGATAACTACAGGATAGAGGTCTCGGTGTATTGGAAATTTTACAAATATTTTTTGTTGCTCTTATGAAATGTTTTCCTGGGGCACCACATTGGTTTGCCGTTGATTAGCTTTTTGCGATGCTGTCCCAGTTCTCTGCCAGTATCTCTGTTCCGCTCCCTCTCCGTTCCCCGCTAGCAGCGGCTCGTCCAGAGTGGCGGAGCAGCCTGGCTGGCCCACTGCCTGCTCTCTGTCCACCGTTGTGGCTCTGAAGCCTGCCTTGAAACCACCAGTGCTGAGGCGGCCACGGACCAAACCGCCCACCTCACCCCCCAGAAATAGATCCTCTCCCAGTGAAATAGCATTGCCAAGTAGCTATTTAAGCCAGCCACTAATGGGAACGATTATAGTATTTTGTTTAGACTGAGAAGGGAGCTGAAGAACATGGGTTTTGGTCTTGTGCTGTAACTGCCAGCCTCCATTAAGATTGTTTTGGAAACTCAGATTCATGAGATGTTGAACGAAGGGTAATTTAAAGTGTGTATTGCAGGTTCAGGTGCTTTTTGTTTAGCTAGCTGGTCTTGCAATGCTAAAGTGATATGGTCCTCACAAATAAACTTTTTTTGTATTTTTGTATATTATAAATGAGTGGTAGTGATAAAGATGTCTCACTGTAATTAAAAATGTAAGTGTGTGTTTTTGTTTATTTATCATTTTATTTTGTTCTAAAGGATGATGTCCCGGAGCTGGATGAGAAGTTCCTGGTGAACATCACAGGAGTGGAGCTGGTGGGTGTGTCGACGGGGGTGGGCCAGCCCAGCTTGAAGAGGCCAGGCATGGAGGTGGCCGAGGTCACCATCCGGGAGAACGATGACCCCCGGGGCATCCTGCAGTTCAACATACCAGGGGTAAGCAACACAATGAGGGGACGTTGTTATCATGACCTCATTTATTCATTCATTCATTCATTCATTCATTCATTCATTCATTCATTTTGTTCATTCATTCATTTTAAACCCATATTATGTCATCTGTTCGTGGTCCCCAGGATGTGCCCGTGAAGGTTCCAGCCTATGAGATTCCCCCACCAGGGAACACACTGCATTTACCAGTGGTGCGATTAGCTGGCACCATTGGAAGAGTGGTGGTGTACTGGGAGGCCGACCCAATCACGGCCAGTTCCACTGACTTCCAACCTGCCACTGGAAATATTACATTCCAAGATGGGCAGGTACGGAATATTCTCATTTAACACCTTTTTTAATCATTGGGGAGTATTTTTCGTCATTAATTGGAAAAGCAAATAAACCAAGAGTAGATTATGTAGATGCACTACATTTACATTTTCATAGTGGAATGTTAATATACGAACACTTTAAAGATTTGAATTAACGACAGCGTCATCGCACACTTGTCAAATTGCTCTAGGTTCTATGGCTTTCATGCATATTGTGATGTTGCAATCTCAGTTTACCATCTGATTTAGTTAAGTAGATAAACATTTACATAGATGCCTTTTAGAATAGAAAAAACATTGCTCAACAACATAAAAGTTGTATTTTATTTTAGCGTGAGGCTGTGATTGATATCGCCATCATTGACGACAGTGATGTGGAGTCATTGGAAACGTTCAGCGTGACCCTGCTTCATGTGATTGGTGGAGCAAAGCTGGGGAACGTGACCTCTGTGACGGTCAACATCCTGGCAAACGACTCGCCTCTGGGGCAATTTGCCTTTAAAGAGCAGAATGTAAGTAGTTCCCTGACAAATGACACCATCTAACGGCGTGCTCCTACAACTGAATCAGAGCACTTTGCTCGAGAGTCACCCATTGGACATTACACACATTTCCTTCCTTCATAGGTCACTATTAGGGAGCCAGAGTTCGCCAATGACCCCGCCGCCACGGCAACACTTACAGTCACGCGAAGCGTGGGAGGCAGGGGGGCAGTGACGTTGGTCTGGCAACTGGAGAACCAGGCTCGAAGTGACCTTTCACCTCTCAATGGAACCCTGGCCTTCAGTGAGGTATGGGAGTTGCCTTTCGGAGCAAGCGGCCTATGGCCTGCCGTTTAAGGGTCCAGGCTTGAAATGACAACGGCCATGCTCTGCAGATGTGTTAATGAAGTACGTCACACGTTTCAATCCGCAGACAGACACCAATAAGACACTGGTCATCCAGGCACTGGCTGATGCTGTGCTGGAGGGAGACGAGAGCTTCACTGTGCAGCTTTCGCCTGGTCAGAGTGGAGCTGTCATTGATCCCGTCAGAGGTGGGTGTCTTTCAAACTGGTGAATGAATGACGAAGCATGACATAGAAAGCTCTTGGAAAGTATCTCGCACGACAAAGACCCCCCTCTTGGTCTTTGCGTGTTTTCAGGAGAGGCCATCGTCACTATCCAAGGGGACAAGGCCGCGCTGGGGACTGTTGGGATAGCAGAGTCGTCCCGGAGCGTCCTCATAGGAGAGCCTCAGGGAGATTACAATGGGACTGCCTTGGTCAGGTAGGACAACCCTGAGAGGCCTCTTTAAAAATGCAGTTCATGCAGAATTTAAGACAATTTCGTTGTTGCACCCTTGAATCATCCATGTTTGTGCTGTGTGCGTGTGCGTGTGCGTGTGCGTGTGCGTGTGCGTGTGCGTGCGCGTGCGCGTTCTTGTGTGTGTGTGATAAAGCCTGGTTCGAGGCCCGGGTATCTTTGGGGAGATCCGAGTGTATTGGAACATCACTCCGACCTCGGCATCGGAGTTTGAGGAGACCTCTGGGATCGTCACCATGAGGGACAGACAGTCTGCAGCCTCCATTCAGCTCAAGGTACTGAACAGGTGTGGTGTCATACCTTCCATAGAGTGACGTCTACAAAAGAGGGTCACTCGTTATAAAACATTTTCAAATGCGTTCCGTATCCATGAGTGCCGCAAAATAGGACAGTTGAAGAGGATGGATGGTTTAGTTCATCGTTATCAGAGCGATTGTATGGATAGAGCAACACTGACTCTGTCCCGGTGGTTGATTCAGGCTCTTGACGATAACGTCCCTGAGGAACGGCGGGTGTACCGGCTGACCCTGACCTCCGCCACACCCGGTGCCGGCATCAACCCCTCCGCTCAGCACGCCACCGTCACCATGGCGGCCAGTGACCTGCCCCACGGCCGGTTCTCCTTCGCTCAGGGCCAACTAAGGGCCTCTGAGGAGACGGGCACGGTGAGGTCATCAGAACGAGACAGCTTTGTGTCATTGCACAAAGGGGAGTTGTATTTGGTGAAAGCAGCTCAGTGTTGGTGAAGCCCCACCACAGCCCCCATCTTTTGATTCCTGTGAAGTGGTGTCGAATGGGTTGATTGAAAATGATGTGCATTGTGGATAGTTGTTAAAAAAATGTGCTCAACACTCGTTCTATCGGTCAATATGGAATACTAGAGTTTCCCTATAATGGTCCTTCCTGTCCCCCAGGTGAACGTGACAGTGGTCCGCTCCGTGGCTAGCTTGGGCAGTGTGTGGGTGACCTACGAGTCGGTGGGGAGCACGGCGGTGAGCGGAGTGGACTTCAGCCCCGCCTACGGACGGCTCCTCTTCTCCCCGGGACAGACCGCCCGCGAGGTCACGCTGCGTATCCGTGACGACGACCTCCCCGAGGGCCCCGAGGAGTTCTACCTCAACATCACAGCGGTGGAGCTCCTCAACCTCAGGTTGGTCGAGAAGTTAGAGAAAAATGAAGTGTGGGATATGGTTATAATGCATTAGCTACATTAGAGCAGAAGGGTCATTTGTGCATGAAGAGTCTGGTGATGACTGCAATCTTTACCTCCCTCTGGTGGCCAGTTCTGTGGATTACACTGTGAGAGTGTTTGGACTGCAGCTGGACCAACCTCCTGCCATAGGCAACATCTCTGCTGTCATGGTTGTCATTGAGACCAGCGACAACGCAGAGGGCATCCTGGAGTTCCATTCGGACTACGTTAACATCACAGGTAACACATCCTACGAAATAATCCTGCACACGGACTCAAAATGTCCTCTCAGTTCGTAATACTCTATTGCAATTCACATCGTGTTTCACCCGCTAGTGGAAGAAGACGTGGGTTTCCTGTCCGTCCCTGTGGTGAGGAGAGTGGGGTCTTATGGAGCGGTCACGGCTCAGTTCGTCTCCCGAGGTCTCACCGCGACCTCTGACCTGGACTACAGACTCCCTAACGGCTCCGTGACCTTCCACCATGGCCAGAACTCCAGCCATGTCAATGTCTCCATCATAGATGACCTGGACAGGTCAGTCAGTGCAACGCAACGTAATAGTGCAAAAAGATGGTATTCAAGCATCAGCCAACTAATATTAAAATGTGATTGTGTTCATATTTTGTCTCCAGGTAATGTTTAAATCAACTTTTGTTTTGCATGTCAAAAAAAGTTGCCGCAACCTTTTGTCTAGCCCTTTCCATAATCTGTTGTGTTTATGAGGCACACCTGATTTTATATAACATTGAAGAAGAAGTTGAGCTGCGAGTGCCGACCATCTTGAATTTCTTCCCTAGAGAGTATGCTGAGACATTTGAGATACGGCTGACAGGAGCCACAGGTGGCGCTGTCCTTGGCAATCGCCTGGTCGCCAGGGTGACAATCGCCAAGAGCGACTCCCCGAACGGCGTTGTGCGTTTCCTGAATGCTAGCCTGATCCCCCTGGCAAACCCCAACACCACCTTGAGACTGAGCCTGCTTCTGGAGCGCTCTGGCGGCCTGCTGGGCAATGGCACGGTAGAGTCCTGAGGTTTTCCGGCCATAGAAGTAGGACATAATGGTGTTCATGCTCTGCCAAAGTTGGTAAAGGGCAAGTGCGTGGCTACCTTCCACGCCTTACTTCCACTTCAGTGTGGCGTCATGTGTGCAACCATGTCTGTCCCTCCCCTCAGATCGCATGGCACATACTGGGTCCCAACACCAGGGAGGTCCTGCCGCCAGTCAACACGGACATTGGTGAACCTGTCAACGGGTCCTTCCATTTCCGAGATGGAGAGGGGGGTCTGCGGGCCATCGACCTGAGAATATTTCCCCATGGGGAGGTGGAGGTGGAGGAGATCTTTGTGCTTGAACTTAGCCTACTATCAGGGGACATAGAGATAGACCGCCTCGCGGGTTCTGTAACGATCAAGGTATCGCTCACTCTCATACATATAAGAAATATTAAGAACCCCCTTTCATACAAACGTTGCTCAACTATCGGGTGCCTCAACGTCTCTTGTTTCAGATTGAGAAGTTTGGCGACCCTAATGGTATTGTCCAGTTCACTGAAGACGACCTTGTGGAGCGGGTGTACAGCGAGCCAGCGGACCTAGAGGGACCGCTCAACGTCTCCCTCCTCGTCACACGCAGGGAGGGCGTCATGGGAAATGTCACAGTAAGACAAAGTCGATGGTAATCCTATAACCAGAAATAAATTGTAGGCATACTCAATACTTTACCAGGTATGTGGTTGGGGTTAACAGAGAGTGCCCCACAACAGAATCAAACTAAAAATAAGAAACACATCATCTACTGTGATAACAAAACGTTATATAAATGTACACCAGACAAGTGACACCCTTGCCATCTTCCGCCCAGGTCTTCTGGCAGATCCAGAGTGACAGCGACGTGGCCGGAGACTTCCTGGCCCTGCGGGGCTCCGTGGTGATCCCGGACGGCCTGAGGGTGGCCGAGGTGGTGCTCCGCCTTCTGCCGGACCGCGTGCCCGAGCTGGAGGAGGTCTACACAGTCAGGCTGACCGCCGTGGCGGGAGGGGCCACCCTGGACGCCAACGGCAACCGCACCAGCACCCGCATCAGGTGGGTTGGACCGTTGGATCCTTTTTATCTGGGCCTGTCTGTTATAGGTCTATACTATAGCATATTCTTATCTGGCTTTCAGTGGTGAACAGTGCAAGGTGAAGATATTAAAAACATAGATGAAATGCACATGATTACATATTCTATGTATGCTCAGATATGCCTTTTTAAGTCCTGTCTCCAATCGGCTGTGTGTACACGTCGTGCCGATCTTTTCTCAGGGTGCGTGCGAACGACGATCCCCACGGTGTGTTTGCCCTGGAGCCAGACCTCCAGGTCGTGGTGGTACTGGGTACAGGCCCAGAGCTCAGGAGGGCGCTGAGCCTGAACGTGACGCGCAAAGCCGGGCTGTTTGGCAATGCCAGTGTGGGCTATAGGGTCACTGGGCCGGAAGGGCAGCAGCTTCTGGGGAAAGACGCTGCAGGGAGGCTACTGATTAAAGATGGAGAGAGATCAGCTACTGTCACCCTGCCTATCAGCTCTCAGGTAAGAGACTGCTCAGCTATTTCAAATCTATCCTGCTCTTTGATTTTTTTTTTCTTTGTGATCCAGTAGCCGTTTGTTGGATGCACAGACTTGATGTGATACTGAAGAGACACTTTATTGTATTTACACTCTCATTATTTACTCTCTACAGTCTACACCAAGCAGTGTCTATTCGATATCAGCTACAGTGCAGCTGATCCCATAATTTGCATTTTCAATTAGCCTCATTTAGATCTCAATTGTAGGACAACTATTTGGTGTCCTGGCTTGGTGTTACTTATACCGTAGGCTCGGTCGGAGATCATGGATTATTGAATGAGCTGTTAGGTTACAAGACAACTCCCTCTCTCTCTGGCTGGTAGGTGTTTGTGTCCCTGGGTGTGAACCTGACGGTTGAGCTCACCGATATCACCCTGCTCAGCCCTCTGCTCGGCTCACCCCCCCTCCTTCGGCCCGAGGCCCGGGTTGCCACGGTGACCATCCCGGAGGAGGCCGCCAGCTCGGAGGTATGTCGGAGCACCTCTGCTGATGTTTAGCGCTTTACTGTTATTGAAAGGATAACATGATTGGATGAGTTTCAGATTTAAAACCATTTAAAATCCAAGACGTTCTGTAGGAGTTGGGTGCACAAAACATGAAGAAACAACGTCCACACGTTTGTCTCTCTCATGGCCACCAGGGGGCAATACCAAACCTATATTTCCCACAAGCTTCTGTAAAATCACTTAAGCCGCCCTTTTGACTCCAGACGTTGAGGCAGCCATTACGTCTCAGTGAATTACCATGGATTGATGGAATGACTGCCCTGTGGCAGCATGTTTCACTCGCTTCATGTTAGGGTATCTAAAAGGCTCATACAAGAAAGAGATAATTGATTTATTGATGGCTTGGCTGGCCATTAACCTTTTAACTTTGTGGGCCTTTTAAGTGAGGCTAGCTTCCTCTGCAGAATTCCTGCCGTGTGCACTCCGCTGGGCATGATCTCATGTTGCTTGTCTGCACCAAACCTACGTGGTTCAGTGGCTCATTCGAGGCCTCTCTTTTTGGACTGCACGCAGTACCCTGTTTCTTTTTGTTTGTCTCTGCTGTGTAGGTGGGCTTTGCCTCCGTGGCGCTGCAGGTGTCCAGTGTGGAGACGGGGCTGTGTGAGGCCCTGGTGACACGGAGGGGGCTGTTTGGGGAGGTCAGGGTGGAGTGGAGCGCGGGGTACCCCCCGGGACAGACCCCTCCGGGCTTCAAACCTGGCGTCATCACCCCGGCCTCAGGTAAGGTCGTCCTAGAGAGAGGGCAGCCGGGTTGCATCAGCTCGGTGCCAGCGTCCCTGTCCCTTCCACTCGCCTCGGCCTATTTATGGCCTCCGAGATGAAGTTAGTCAGATGTGGTTTAGGGCCCGTGTGGGTTCACACAGGCTCTCCTCCTCATCACTTCTAGCTCTGCGTCACATGACAGGTCAGCAGCAGCTTTCCAGACCGGTCACACTTTATTATGTCTATTGCAGCATATACATACCCCTCTATTTATATGTTATCGAGTTATTCCTTTTGCCACGCCGTGCGTCAAGCTAAATGATTCAGGGATATCAGATCAGTGCCTAAATTCATTTTAATCAGTGCGTGTGGTAGCTGTGTGTAACTATAGGGAAGGAAGCTTGGTGTTGAATACAGTTCATGTTAGGTTGCGAAATGGCCAGCGACGATGACACGAGGCTCCTGACTGATCCGTAGGTGTCCTTGGTCTGGCGCACGGACAGCGCGGCAAGGCCGTGTCTCTCACGGCCCCGGCGAACGTGTCGGAGCCCGCGGCCTACGCCATCCGCCTCACAGCGGCCAGCTCCTCCGGCACGGCCGCACCGTGGCCCGTCCACCTCAGGTACGCTCGTGGTTTTCGCCAGCCTCCTTTATCGTGCCCGTGTGCTGCAATGTGCACTGAATTCAGCTAAGGGTGAGAGCGGTTATCGTGAGTTGCAAACCTGTTCCGTTTCGTTTTTGAAGTTGTACCAAGCTGTTGAGAAATAATGTAGATAAAGTAGTCTGAGAAGGTTGAATGAATCAGCATGAGTTTCAATGGTGCTAATAATAATAATAATATGGGATCCTCTTCAGGCCTGGTTATTCCATAGCCGAGGTGGAGCCTTTAGGAGTGTACCAGTTCTCCCCAGAGTCCCGCGCCCCACGCTTTGAGGAAGCCGACCAGACCGTGACGCTATACGTGCAGCGCCTCTACGGCTTCCGCGGCAACCGCACGCGGCTCTCCTACGAGACGTCCTCCGGCAGCGCGCTGGCCGGCCGGGACTTCGTCGCCGTGCGGGCCGGGGAGCTGCTCTTCGACTCCCCGCTCCAGAGCTCCGCCGCGCTGCGCCTCCTCCTGCTGGACGACGCGCTGTCGGAGCCCGACGAGAGCTTCCACGTCAACCTGACGGCGGCGGAGGCGCCGGGGGCCTCGCCGCTGCTCCTGGCCGCTCCGCCGCGCCTCCACCCGCAGCACCGCGTGGCCACCGTCACCATCCTGGCCAGCGACGTGACCGGGGGCGTGCTGAGCATCGGGCCGGGCCCCGTCCAGACGCCAGAGGACCCGGAGGAGGTGGGCGGGCCGCAGGAGAGGAGGGTGCTGCTGAGGGTGCGCAGGGCGGAGAGCGCGGTGGGGCCGGTGGCGGTGCGCGTCCAGGCCTACGGGGGTGAGTGGGTCTGCACTGGCACGGGGGTGGCGTTGCTTTTAAACGTCCTTGTTGTGAGTCACACTGCTGGTTGTTTGGTTGTGTAGGTGGGAGCGCGGCAGGTTCCCCTCTCCCCTTCACCCTGGAACCCGACGGCACCCTGGCCCAGGAGGGGCAGGACTTTGAGCTGAAGGCCGGCGTGGTGACCCTGCGGGACGGGCAGACGGAGGCTGAGGTCAGCCTCCTCATCCTGGATGACTCTGAACCCGAGGGACGGGAGGTCTTCTTCGTCTACCTCAGTGACCCCGAGGGAGGGTCGCAGATCACAGACCAGGTGGACCAGGAAGGTTATGGGTCCTTCGCTAAAATCATCATCCTCGGTAGGCACACTTCCTGAGACGTAGACTGTCATCTTTTGCTCCCTACTTTAACATCAACTGAAATATAGAGCTTTGCCTTACACAATCCTTGTATGTTGATTTTATGCCAGTGCTCTTAACAGCATGATCGATTCTTTAGTAAAGTAAATGGTTCCTATTTGTTGAGCCAATATTATTACATCCCCATGTAGGTCAATGGTTGTCTGATTTAATGTTGATACACTACTTAGACCTTTGAACAAAGAACACATACGCTTAAAGCGGTGCCTTGACAAGGCATTATTTCAAAATGCAATTCATTATCGTTATTACATGGCACAGAACTGACCGCGAGGTCTAATTCGGTCGGTTGCGTAAGCATTTCTAAGGTTGCCTAAAGAAGACCTGAGTCTGATTTCTTTCCATCCTCCTTCCCTCTCTCTCTTTATTCTCTCGGCCGCAGGGAGTGATTTCCACAACGGCATTGTGGGTTTCAACCTTGGCTCACTAACTGGTCAGGTTCTGCACGAGGACTGGGCCAACAGAACCACCGTGCTCTATGTGCAGAGACAGGAGAACAGGTAACCCACCAACACCTTCGCGCTCGTCATCGTAACCGAGAAATGAAATGGCAGTAAACCAACGTGACACGAGGATAAACCCTGCACAGCTATGGAAACACCAGCCGTGCTCTGAAGTCTGTATTGTATTTGTTAGTTACATTTCCCTGCGTGTCTCTCCCTGTGCAGGGCATTCGAGGACGTCCACGTGTTCTGGAGGGCCACGCTGGGCCAGGCCCCTCTGGATGCCGCCTCCGGCCGGGTCAACCTGACCAGGGAGCTGGAGCAGAGCTCTGGGGTGGTGCTCTGCGAGAGGGGGAAGGTGCTCTGTGACCTCCGCCTTCAGGTCCGGGATGACCAGGTGGGCCTCCTCCCTACGCACACATTCAGAGACACTCACAAACATACATACATACACACACACGCTAGTGCCTGCAAATCAGACCACCCACTTTGAAACAACGGCCACTTGAAAGTCCATGTGTCGCAGAGAATTGATTGTTTTCTCACAGGAACAGAGGGCGGTGAAGACAAGCGGTCTCTCTCTTTCTCTCTCTGACTCTGTCTGTTTCTGCCCCCCCTCTATCTCTCTCTCTCTCTCTCTCTCTCTCTGTCTCTCTATCTCTTTCTCTCTCTCTCTCTCTGTTTCTCTCTCTCTCTCTCTGTTTCTCTCTCTCTCTCTCTGTTTCTCTCTCTCTTTCTCTCTCTCTTTCTCTCGCTGTTTCTCTCCCTCCCTCTCTCTCTCTCTCTCTCTCTCTCTCTCTCTCTCTCTCTCTCTCTCTCTGTCCGTCCACGTCCTCCTCCGCTGCCTCTCCTCCCTCACTTCATCTTCTTCTCTCTCTGCTAGCCTTGTCTCAGCCCACCTCCTGTCTTGCCGGGAGCCTGCAGCCGGAGGTGCTATTTAAAGGCTCTATGCCTCCTCCCGCTCCTCCAAACTAAACGTGAAGCACCAGCACCTCCACGTCCAAGCGCCTCACATAGCGATGTTAGAATAAAGGCTTTTTGCTTTCTGGTCTGAATACAGGCTAGATATCCGGGGGCATTTGTGTAGCATACCAGTACGCTTTTGTAGCACCAGCACGGGGATGTGTGAGAATACGGTCTCCCTTTTCTCTGTCGGCATAGGAACCCGAGTTCCAGACGTGGTTCCTGGTGGAGCTCTACCAGGTGGGCGCGGGCGCCAGCATCAACCAGAGCACCCGCTTTGCCAACGTGACCCTGGCGGAGAGCGACAGGCCCTGGGGCTACGTCTACTTTGACGTGGGCTCCAGGCTGCCCGTGGCCCACCTGAAGACCACCCAGCTGGCCCTGCGGGTCTACCGGGAGGTCAGCGCGGCCTCCGCCATTTCGGTCCGCTACCGCATGCTGGTGAGTCCCTGGCCACGGCCTGAGCACCCTCACACACTGATACGGAACGAATTCCCTGGGGAAATGTTACATTGCGGGCTTGTGCCGATGTTTTTTTTTACACGGTCGGTTATAGGCTTTGAATGAGGAAACACGGGTTATGGACAGAATATTTATCAGAATCGGATAGGATCTTATGTTGTATGCTGCTGTGTAGTCGGCATCTTACAGCGACGCTGTTCTAAATCTAAATGGTTAAACCGTAGGCCAAGCCTCACTGTCTCATGGACCAGAACAATTTCAAAATGTCAACCCTGTTCAAACTTGCAACGGTCTGGCCACTTGTCTAGACATGAACCCAAGGCATCAAACGCAATATTCAAACTCCAAAAAACGAACACATGCTTCCGCACACCGAAACACACACAAACAGCTGCATCCCCGGTCCTAGACAGCTTTTATCAGTGCTTATTTAGTTAAAAGTATATCTCTCCCTCTCTCTCTCTTTCTCTGGCTCCTACCCTCGAGTAAATTGGAGTCCATAGCCTTTGATATTGCAGATCAAAGCCTCTCTGGAGTGTGTAGTGTGTACTCCTATTACGAGACAAACCTCACAGCTGCTCCCCTGGGCCAGTCATGGGCTTTCATGTCACAGTTCTGCACTCTGTTGGGGAGAACCCTGGGATACAAATGAGTCGGCCTGGAGTGAATCGATCACAGACCTTTTACCGATCCTTCCATGTGTTAATCCGTCTCTGCCCGTGCGTTTCCATAGGAACTGCCCCGTGCCGAGCCCGCCGGTCGCACCCTCATCTCACCCGCCGTCGCCGGCATGGACTTCCTGAGGCAGGAAGGCGCGTTGACCTTTGACCCGGGCCAGAGCAGCACCAGGCTGGAGGTCACCCTCACCCCGGACACGGCGTCCGCCAAGCCCACGCCCAAGCGCTTCCAGGTGGAGCTCTACGGCGCCACGGGGGGGACGGAGGTCCATCCGGCCTACGGCCTGGCCAACGTGACCCTGGTGTCGGACCCTGAGAGCCAGGCGGTGTGGGCGCTGTTGGACCAGCTCCACCAGCCGCTGGACCCCCCCACTCTGGACGGGACCTTGCAGGGCGTGATCGACAAGGTGGCCACGCCGGTCACTACCGAGCAGATGCCCGCCGTGTTGGACGCGCTCGGGAAGGTGAGCTGGGAAACCGGGAGAAGAACTCCACGCACAACCGTCGAACGATAGACGCGTTTTGTTATGTTATCACATTGTTTCTGTTCTGGTGAATGTGTGTGTGCGTGCATGGATGTGTGTAGTTGTGGTTGACTTCGGTGACTTTGTTGTCTGTGTAGTCGTGGTTGACAGTTGAGTCAGTGGGATAAATTAACAGAACGGGGCTTTGTCAGTAGACTTCCACCTGAAGCCCACGCTCACTAACGGAGAGGTGAATGATTTCCCCCATTCTCAACCACTGTCTGTTTGTCTAACTAAGACTGAGGACAGAGAAACGTAGATGCGTGGGAGAGAACAGGACATTCCTGTGACTCAAACAGAGAGAGGCAGAGGTTCTGCTCTGCCTTCCTGTCCATAAATCACATACATACATTGCTATGATGTATTCTAGATCATGTCATTTCTTAGTTGCTTCGAGTGTGTTATGAATCGGCCATGTGCACTTGGACGCCTTGCAGGTGGGTGCCTGTGACCAGTAGGGTACTGGAGGAATATTGATCACACTGTGACACACTTTTTCACACACATGTGCACACACACACACGCACACACACCCTATCTCACGGTCTTTCTCCGGTGTCAGGTTCTCGGCGAGGCGGAGCGGAGCCCTCTGCAGGACCGGAGCCGTGGTCTGACCTATGACCTCCTGTGTGCCCTGGCCAACCCTAGCCGGGCGGACACCCGGAGCCTGAGTGTGTTGTCTGAGTTGGCCGAGCGCTTCGCCTTCTCCCTCCTCACCGGCTTCAGCTGTGGAGACCCGGACCAGAGGTTTGTACCGGCACCTCAGCCTAGCGTGTTGGGGTGTCGGCTGCGTCAACGGAAATGATTCACGTGTGAAATGTAAAAGGTTTCACGTGCACGAAAATTGCCAACGTTTGTGGAGAATTGTGTCCATTTATTGATTTTGCACTAATGAGGTCAAATATCTTTGGTATGAGAATCATTTCAATATGTGTGTGTGTGTGTGTGTGTGTGTGTGTGTCTGGTCCACACAGAGGCAGGAACATCCTGGACTCGTGCCCCTACATCTCCATCTGGGCGCACCACTGGTACGCCACGGCCATCAACGGGCACCTGTTCGCGGGCCGCAACGGTGACACCCTCCAGCTGTCGGAGGAGCTGGTGGAGGTGCCCGCCCCAGCCCCAGGCGCCCTGGCCCCCTCCGCCTGCCGACGGCTCCAGCTGACGGAGCTGAGCACGGAGCACTGGTTCCTCACCAACGACTCCAACGCGGCCCTCAACGGGAAGGTGGGGACATTCTGCTGGTGGCGGCCGCAGTGGCGACCAAACTCTTTGACAGGCCCTGAAGGCACAGTCGTACTTTTCTAGGTCTAGGAGCTGCGTTGTCTTCGGTTAAGGGCCATAGAAAGAGAAAAGACTTTCAGGGAGCGGTTGTGTTCATCGTAAACAGCAGGGGGCACTGTTGTTCCGTAGAAGTTAACTGCAATCCTCTTCTCTGTGTCTCTTTCTTCCCCTCACCCTCTCGCTCTCTCTCTTTCTTTCTGTTACTCTCGCTCTTTCTCTCTCTCTCTCT
>JAPMUY010006283.1:177500-200000 GCA_026901105.3 Galaxias olidus
GAGGTTCAACTCGGGCCCTGTCCACTCTTTAACCAGCAGGCTGACACATTCACCCGCCATTACCTGGGCGTTCTGGGAACTCGGATGTTCTGAGTGTGGCCGGCTTGCTGGGAAGCTTAGTGGCGGTGTGTGAAGAGACCCACTGCGTGTGGGCTGGACTGTTTCCCCACTATCTTTGTTCAGGGGTTCATTGTGAGATCAGGGCCCAGTCATTTCTAATGAGAGTTGTGTACCACGCTGCTGACAGACTGACTTTCAGATGGGCATTACTTCATGAGAGGTGTCTCTGTGCGTGTGTGTATGTGTGTGTGTGTGTGTGTGTGTGTGTCTGTGTGTGTGTGTCTGTGTGTGAGAACGTGTGTGAGAAAGTGTGTGTGTGTGTGTCTGTGTGTGAGAAAGTGTGTCTGTGTGTGTCTTGTGTGCCTGTGAAAGCGTGTCCGTGCGTGATATATATATACGACACAGTGGCTGCCTCATCCAGAACCCTGGCGGATGTTTACCTGAAGCCGCTCCAGTCACTGGAAGGTGTCTGGCGGAGCCGTGGTCTTGGCTGCCGTGGATATATCCTGGAGCAGCAGGCCGGCCGCCAGCAGCGTGGGCTCCTCCTCCTCCTTCCCCTCCTCCTCCTCCTCCCACCTCCTCGGCACGCTGACAGGAAGTGGGCTTCGGGAAGTCCTGGAACATTCTGACAGTCTTTTATTTATCCTACCCAGGGACAACAGGAAGCGGGGAGGGGCGGGGGCGGTGCGGGGGAGGGGGGGGGGGTGGCGGCGGCTGGGAAAGAGATGTGGACAGGGAGCGTTGGAGATTGGGTTACCAACGAAACTGCGTATGTGGCCCCTCAGAAGAGAAGTGTGCGTGTGTCGCTCCAACAGGGTATCTGGTAGAATAACATCGGAGCTACGGAGGGATATGATCAGAGACAGGGGGGCTGGTTCTACTCTGCGTGCAGTTTCCCAGGAAAGGCTTAGTCACATTAGAAGGACAAAAAGGGGAACCATGAAACAGATTTTGGCTTGTTGGGTTATAAATTGGGGGAACGTTTGCTTTGCAGTTGCAGTTGTAGTTTGCGTGTGACTCACGTTATCCGTGACTCGCCATCAGACTGCCAGTCTTTTGTAAACCCCCTGCATCAGTCCTCTGTGTGGTTAGAGTGTGTGAACAGACCCGAAGGAGGAAGGCGACGTCACACCCAGCCTGCTCATCTAGTGAGGGAGTTGGATTTGCCCTTCCTCCACCCCCAGCCAACTGTGCCAAGGACGGAATCTGTGAAGACTCTGTCTCCATTCTGTAAACTCTCGGTTTTCCAGAAAATGTGCTGCCCCTAGGACAAACACACTCAGCTTGTCAGCTTAGACCCTGCATCTCTTAGCCAGGATCTCCACCCCTTACAGCTCTTAGAATAAGCATGATGGCATTAAACATCTGTCCAGCTCTGATCCAGCTGTGTACTTCCCTCCACTCAGTTCAATGGCATGCTTGGTGAATGTCAGTCAGTCAGTCAGTCAGTCAGCCAGCCAGCCAGTCAGTCAGTCAGTCAGGTCATCGGGCAGGCTGATAATGAGGATGATGTCATGGTACTGAGTGGCTGAGGTGCTGAGGGCCGGGGCGGCATGGTAGGACAGTGGAGAGGCGAGGAGAGCCCTGGGGAAGGATCCTGTTACCACCCCACCGGAGGCTGCTGAGAGCCGCACAGCCCCGCGCTCATTCCCCAGCCCACACTCTGCAGCGCCGCGTTAGTCACCAGCAGCACCCTCTGCTACTGGCACAGGGCCCAAAGACAGAGCTATGAAACATGTGCTCATAGCCACGGCGTTTAAAATATATATCTCGCTCGCTCTTCTCCTTTCTCTCTCTCTTTCTCTTTCTTTCTCTTTCTTTCTCTTTCTCTCTCTCTCTCGCTCTTCCTTTCTCTCTCTCTCTGTCTCTCTCTCTCTCTCTCTCTCTCTCTCTCTCTCTCTCTCTCTCTCTCTCTCTCTCTCTCTCTCTCTCTCTCTCTCTCGTGCCTCTTCACACGCTCCACAGCCTGTGAGTCATGCGTGTCTCTGCCGGGAAAACACTGCACTTCGTTTCAGCTCAACTGGTTCTTGCACCTTTCCAAAACTTCCCCCTATGACCCGGCTCCAGCGTGGGGGATTACCATCTGACTAGGCCTTGCACAACTCGACAGGGACTTATTTGAGTTGTTTACTTGTAACTGCCTTGGCTGTTGGCTCAGGTTGCGGGCCAGACCTTCAGTCAGCCCTGTTGTTGACTCTCTTTTTGTCCATCTTAATGATGGCACAGCCGTGCATATGTACCGAAGGATATGTACCGAATAAAAGAATACCTCTCATTGATTTCTATGCCCTTCCAGCTCAGGGCCCCTTGGTCTTCCGACACATACACGACTTCTGGATTTTAGGTTACTTTGACAGGTTATTTCTTTGTGTGTTCTCTAGAAAGAGGACGGGTTGGAGACTGCTGGTAGACAGGTGTGTGTGTGTGTGTGTGTGTGTGTGTGTGTGTGTGTGTGTGTGTGTGTGTGTGTGTGTGTGTGTGTGTGTGTCGGAGGCCTCCGCTTCGGTCCGTGGACACAGCCAGACCCCGAGCCTCCAGCTGCCGTGCTGACTGACCCCCCTAACCATTAACCTGTGGACAGCTCACAATGTTTTACTAGAGGGCTGCTTTTCAACCTTTTATTTTCCACTTAAGTTTAGCCATTAGCTTTTTCTTGGTTTCGCACAGCTGCCCGTGACTAAGTGCGGTACTTACTGTCCGAGAAACTTTGCCTGAGCTGAACTGAAGTGTGAATGTGTGCAACGCGTGGAAAGCAAGTCCACATGCACTGTTGCGAAGTGTGAGTTTGAACTTATCTTTTACTTGGCGGATTTCAAATTGGTCGAGTGTGTGCGTGTCTCTGTGCGTGCCTCTGTGTGTGTGTGTTTATGGTGATATGTGTATCAGTCATTTTGAATGATCTGTTTCCCAACCCACCATGGGGCTTTGGACTTCACCCCCTGTGGACTCAGATGCCGAGTCACACACTCCTTTTTCTGGCTGCTGCCGACGGCGTGTGACCCCAAAAACACTACCGTGGCTGGGGGGCCTTGAACCTTCCCCCAGTTTCTAGAAAAAGCTCGGCAAACAGTGGCAGGAGGCGGGGGCGGCCTTTCTCCCACATCAGGCCTCGCGCCGCCGTCCCACTCTGGACACGTGGAGGAGCAAGGCTCAGGCCCAGACCAGGACTGGGTCTGACCCCGGGCCTGTGGAGCTGTCTCAGCCCACTTGGAGCTGACGAACAAAGAGTTATGGGGCCCTTCTTTTGTGTGTGCCGCACACGTCTTGAGTTAGCCGAAAGGAATTCTTGTAGCCTCAGGGATTGGCATGTGTAGAAGAGCATGACTGAAACGCAAGCCTGTGCAATGGGATGTTTCGCTGGAAGCGCTGCGTGATAGTTCAGTTCTGATCTGGGCTCAGCACGGTCATTCGTCACCGGTTCAATTCCATGGAAACCTCTTGCCCTCTTCATAATTGCACAGATCAGCTGTGGGAGTTCACAGAAAATATGCGGTATCCATCTTGTACATGTGCAATAGTCTATATAATATATCGTTCACTGCTTTCTGGTAGAACAGGTCCAGTCAATCATCCTCCATTTGGGCGGCCCAAGATAAACATAACAATAACAGTAATACTTTTTACTGATGGAGCTTTTCTAAAACCCAAAGACGCATCACGTTGTAAACAGCAAACATGGCAACGTCGATGATACACAAACAATGAGAACCACGGACGCAAAACAGTGCCCCAAGGACAGTGTTGTTGCACACGGCCCCACAAATCAAGTATCATAATATGTTCTGGCTGTGTTGTGCTTTGGTCTGAGACAACTTATTGGTTTCCGCAAAGACACAAGTTGTCAAAGACCGGAGTCAGCGTTTGAATCCTATTTCGTTTCTAAACCAGTTCATCCAGTGCATATCACAATGGTCCTTATCAGCCTGTGACTGTCTGGTGAACCAACAAGACCTCTGGCCGGGCCGGCAGAGCACCTGCTCCTCTCCTCTATTTCGGGAGAGCCTGCTGGTTGGCTTGGCGGACCTCCGTGTGTGCAGAGGGTGTTCTTTGGAGTGTGAGCCGCAGGGCATTGACTCGGGGAACCCGGTGCCTCATTCCGGGCCTGGAGTGGTTGATTCCCCCGTGTGTTCCTCCCCCAGGGTATCTGGGTCATTGGAGTGTCTTTTTTGGTCTTATCAGTAGATAAGGCTGAAACGATTTTTTTGTTGTTGAAATGCACCGTTGTTATTGTCGTCTCAGCCATGTCCTGTTTAGAATGCATCTTGGTGAAATTAAGATTTGTTTTTGTTTTTTTTCATCACGTTTACCAATAATCTACAGCGACGTCTCCTTGCAGTAGTCTGAGGGACGTCCCTTTGACCCCGGGTTTCCTTCTCTTGAGAGGAAGTGACATCATTCCGTGTCTGGACAAAAACGCTTCATTTCCTGGAATAGACTAACAAGGCAGTGTGTGTTACAGTCAATTGATGACGGAAACTGTTAGTCTAATTATGAAGAGCGTTATTTGCGAGACTGTTTGTTCCAAGGTCAGCAGCCGATTTCAACCCGTTTGCTGAGTCAAGGGCCATCACCTCTCTGACTGTTGAGGCTGAACCTGGCTATGTCATGCGAGCCCATGCACGGTGCTGTCAATACAACGTCGGACTTTGGGTAGGTTGGCGATGTTAGCAAGGTGCACGCACACTCAGACACATGTATGCACCGCCACGTAAATGAAGAGACATAGACACGCATGAATGTGCTGTCTGAACCACCTCAATGAGCGGATCCCACTGCTGTCGGCTTTCGGTAATTACCCACGCTGACCCATAGGGGTCACTCCACGTCCGCAGGCCGGCTCAGCATCAATAACCCATGAATGGCTGGCCAATCGATAGTTCCCAAGAAGCCTACTGTTTTTATTACGGCTTTCACGTACTTTTGGGGCACTGTAATAAATCACCGGCATGCGTTCCGGGGAAAAGCCTTTCCAAGACCAATCAGTCCTCCCTGTTTCTGAGGAATTCACCGTCCGTGTCCGGAAAAACAGCTGGCCTCCCATTTAGCGCACAATCATTAGACAGATCAGACGCTGTGCCAGATCTTATGGTAGCCTTGTGCCCCACTCCCCCCCCAGAAAAACTCACTAGACCATTTCACTGGCTTCAAAACAAACGTGTGTATCTTGGGTTGGACTGCAGTTTCTTGCAGCAAATATTCCCTGAGGCAGGTGTGTGCTGGGTAGTGTTGCTGAGCAATAGCTTAGGGAGGCCACAGTGCAGTGATTAACTTGATACCCCTATTATTGACCGGCCAATCAATGGACTGATGGCAGAAACGTTAGCAGCCCTAGCGGGTGTGCCTGTCAATCTGGCTCTGATTGGACAGGACCGCGGCACCACGACCGAACAGGATATGACAACATGATGCTGTAATGCGTCCCCCCACATCATCTCTCTTTGAGTGGTACCTGTTGGACTGAAGTCTCTCAGCGCTTTGATCCCCTTGATGTTTTGCAGCAGGTGGGCTGGAGGGAGGGAGCAGGTGCAGACCAGGGGCAGCAGAACGGCGGCAACCGCTCGTTCTGGTTCTGCTGCAGGGACCGGCCAGCTCAGGAGGTGGCCGGCCGTGACGTAACGAAGACAAATGAGTTCCACAGAAATGGGATCGGAGAGGGCGTCGCGCGGCGAGCCGAGGGAGAGCGGGGCACTGTACCAGGGGGACCCGCCTTGTACACTGACCTTTACATGTTATTTCACAATGAGAGAGAGAGAGCGAGAGAGATGGGAGGGGGGGGGGGGGATTCGAATACAGACTTGTTGCTTACTCTAGTGTCTGCTTGCTCTCTGCCTCTCTCTCTCTCTGTCTGCTAGTATCTCTGTGTCTTTCGTGTGTTGCCCTTGTAGTGGAATGACCCTCAGTGGGTAAGGCTAAGCATGGCAACGTCAGTATAACTGTCCACTGTTGTTTTCTAATGCAGTTTGCTAACATTTAGTGAGCTTCACGTCAGTGTGTATGCGTGCACAGATGTGTGCTCGTTTACTTGTTTTCTATTCAGGCGCTCCTAGTTTTATCTGTTTGCGTGTGTGTTTATCAGATTGTGTTCAGGCGACTTAGAAGCGTTTGGTTCTGTGTGTGTGTGTGTGTGTGTGTGTGTGTGTGTGTGTGTGTGTGTGTGTGTGTGTGTGTGTGTGTGTGTGTGTGTGTTTGCAAACCCTTGCCATTGCCATGTCATGCACTCAGGTGAGTCTTATCAACCCTCTCGACATCTAACTCCCAGCATTCAACAGTCTTATCAGACCATACTCTCCTAGGTGCTCCTTAGTTACACACACACACACACACACACACACACACACACACACACACACACACAGAGCTGTACAGGGTGTTCTGACGTGAGAGTACGCAGAGGGACCGTGGTAGATGTTTGAATGGGAAACAGGGCTGAGCAGACAATGTTTATTTGATGACAAGAGTTATATGAGAAAACAGATTCATCAAAATATTCCATCCAAATATATTGACCTGATGCCATTAATGCATAAAGTCAAAATACTATTGCTCGCACGCATGCAGACTGGAGAATAATGGTAGGTGATGTAGTGATAGGTCCGTCCTTTTGAAAAGTATACTACATTCGTTCCCAAAATCCTTTATATGTTTGTAAGTGGCTGTGTACTGTTTATTTCAAAGCCAAGTTTGCTTTTAAACACGAGCAGTATATTTCCCAAAATGTCTCTGTGATTGTGTGTGTGTGTGTGTGTGTGTGTGCGTGCGTGCGTGCGTGCGTGCGTGCGTGCGTGCGTGCGTGCGTGCGTGCGTGCGTGTGTGTATTTTCCACCCCTCGTCTCCCTCTCGTCAGTCTGACGTACAGCTGGGTCGTTACTCTCCAGCTTGTTGTCCTTGCCGTCTTTACGGCCTCGCCGGTCGCCTCAGCCAATCGTAAATCACGGCCCCCCTCCCCGCCCGCCCGCCCGCTCCCACGCTGCTCCACTAACCCACCTAGAATGCATCCCCGTGTGACCCCCTTTGAGTGTGTCCTGCACACACACACACACACACACACACATACTTTAATGATGGGTACGTGAGGATAGGGATCAGGGCTTACTGTAAACATCATGAATCTGTGTTGTAGCAGCACCTGGTGTTGACACACTTCCACCGTAGCAGGGGTTCCATTGATTACACCTACGGAGCAGTGTTTGGAATGCAGTGTTTGATGCACCGCGGGGGTTTGTGTTTCTGGAACACTTTGTGTCAGGCACATATCCTTGGATTTAAACAGAACTTGGTGCACAGTCATTCTTTCAGGGTGTTTCGTTGGTGTTCAAGGGCCCCTGCCCTGGATAGTCAGCTTGAATGAACAGAGAGACAGCGCAGACTCTTGGTGGGGGTGGAAGGTGGTGAGGGGTGGTGTGTGCGGGGGTGGAGGTCGGAAGGGGGGCACAGGAAAAGTGGGGATCAGCCCTCCATCTCTGAACAAAAGCAGGGGAGAAAAACACGCCCGCGTGATGTAGCCTTGGCTGGTAAGAGCTAGTTCAGACCGGTAGTGGTTCCAGCAGGCGGGGGATGGGGGGGGGGGGGGGGGTGAGGGGAGGACTAGGAGGAGGAGGAGGAGGAGGAGGAGGAGGAGGCGGCGGCGGCGGTGGTGGAGTGGGGGGTTGCAAGTGTTTTGAATGGGGCTCCGGAGCAGTGGAAGGTCTGGCACAGGGCTCTGGGACTCCACCGCACCACCACCATGATGTAATGCCTCTGGAAGGGGCTATTAATAGCCCTCCTGGTACGCTAGCCGAGAGCGAACAGCCTCCGCATACTGGCCTATCGATCATGCACTGCTCTGGGAGGAAGGGAGCCGCATCGACCTGCAGCATACAGAAAAGGCAGCGTCCTAGCAACGGGTGTGTAGTGATTGCACCTGTTCATGGCTAATTGTTTGCCATATATGATATTATAATTTGCTTGCTTTGTAGTGTTTTTGGGTATTTGTAATGTATATTTCAATGGAACGTGGAACGCTTCAAAAGCTAAACCCCTATGTTTTGCATGAAGATAATCTTTTCAGACCTCCGTTTAAGAAAATGTATTTGCTCAAACGATTGTTCAGCACTATGTGCTCTCGAGCCAATCCCTGTAATGCCAAGTCAAGCCTATCACAAACAATAACAACAGCCTGACAGCCATCCATGTGCTGCAGAGCCCAGAACAAAGGGAGCCACCGTGAATGGACAGCGGGCTGCACCAACAGGCCAATGGCAGAAGCTGAGGCCTTGGTGACTAACTGCAGAACCCCCCAACTCAATAGGCTCTCCAGCTCTCCCATTGGCCGATCCTGCCTCGCTCTGTCTCTATAGTGTAATGCAAGGTCCTCCCCGTAGAAAGTCTGGCACAGATTTTGCCTGTGCGTGAGAATGTCAGCATCTGGATTTGCCATCCACGTCGCTTTCAGTCTGCGGGGCCATCAATTACAGGGGGCAGGCGTACAGAGTTGATTCTGCCGGAGTGCACTTTTGTGGTTCCTGTTTTACCATTGTGTACACATACCCGCACTTATGGACAGTTGCGAGCACAGACTAGCGCGTAACCGCACACTCATGTAACCTCACCCGCGGCCTCACCTCCCTCTCTCTGACAGTGTGTGAGGATTCCGACGGTCGGCCTCGCCGAAAGGGGCCGAGCCGGTGAGACAGGCGACCCCCTGCGTCCGTCCCACTGCAGGTCGGCCATCTTGTGTCTGGCCACCATTTTGCCTCTTCCCACGGCCAGCCCGGGTGTTCTCCGTTCCCGCCGCGGGAGTCGTCCCAAGTCTAGTCCTTGTTACCTCAATGGTGTGTTGTGAGTCGACCATGCCCTAAACCTAACCGCAGACTTGTTTCACGGTGTCTGTTTGGGAGCCGTGATGCATGTATATCCTTGTGGGGCATGCAGGCAATGTGACTCCTTATTCTCGATGTCCATGGACCTAAATCTCCCCTAAAGTGCTTTCTCCGTCTCCGTTTTGGTCCTGACCTCGGTGGAGTCGATGGCCTGTGCAGCTCATAGGATGTACTTTGTATTTGTTATCCGCCTGTCTGTGTCACTGAGTCCCAATAAAAGGGCCTTCCTTTCTCGCTCTCCCTCGGGATGACAAACCTTTTTGGCCTTCTGTTTCTTAGCCCTCGGAATTTGTTCGAAGTTATCCGTCTCTTTGACTCAAGACAAATGAGGGTATTTATTTTAGGCGGACAAAAGAAAAAAAAGCTGTCCATTTGACCTCCTCAGAGAGCACAGAACCCACAAAGGTGAAAGGTGCGGACCCTGTTTGGTGTGTGGGCCTGTTTCAGACTGTGTGTCTGTGGCCGTGTTGTTAGCCAGTGTGGTGTGCACTGCTCTAGCTCTGTCATCAGAGCTGCGCCCTCGGCCTAATGGAGCCAAGCTCAGACACCATTGTTCCAGGGATGATTAAAGGACGCTTTAGGTCTGCCCGCAGACACAGTCGCCCCAGAGGTAGAGATTCCTTATCTGCACCACACCTTGGTGAGTCTGTGTGTGTGTGTGTGTGTGTGTGTGTGTGTGTGTGTGTGTGTGTGTGTGTGTGTGTGTGTGTGTGTGTTCATGGTGAGTCTAAGTGTATTGGCCCAAGAGAGAACAGAGTAGATGAAAGTGAAAAACTAAGGAGGCTAAGCGTGTGTGTGTGTGTGTTTACACATGTGTGAGCATGTTTGTGTGCCAAAGAACAGTTGATCCCCTCCTATAGAGCAGATGGTTAATGGCTTATTTTGTTCTTCCTGGAAAATCCGCGTGCGTTGCCAGTCCAAACCCGTTACTCAGCGGAAATCCACTCTGTGATCCATTGATCCCACCTGGTGTGAGCAGTCCTAACGCTGACCACATGCATGCTGGCTTAGACTCGCAAGTAGACACACCAAGACAAACACACACACACACACACACACACACACACACACACACACACACAAAAGCAAACTGTTCATTGAACTAAATCCTACAGGACGCTATGGCCAGATCACCTCTTAGACTTGTGGTGGCCTCACAGGTCGCCTGCTACTCGTTGGTCTGAGGAGACAATGCAGAGAGGCGTGGGGACTGGTGCTAACGGCTCCCTTTTACCCCCCCCCCCCCCAAACACTATGTTATCATGCTAATAACAGGCTACGCTCGAGGACTGGCACCAGGTGGCTGTGAGGACGGTTACGGACACCTAGCCATTTGTTCCTGTAGCCGGTGGCGTGCTGTGCCCTTGGCCAACTCGAGGTTTGCCTCGGCCAAACGGCACGGTGTCCGGAACCGTCCCCACAGCCACCTGGCCAGCAGCAGGTCTTTTCCAGGTCTCCCCGGCCTTCCTTCCTGGAATAGCCCTCCCTCTCACACCCCAACCGGCAGAAGGAGAAGAGGTGGGAAAATGGTGGAAGGTGTTCAACCAGGGCAGCTAGACATTTCTGAAAGAGAGAGAGAGAAAAGAAGAGCCCAACTGATCCGGTTGGTTTTCCCTGATTGGAAGCCAGTCGGATAGAACGGCACCGGACAAGATCCGAAGTCGCCTCCCGTCCGGACACCACAGTTATCGTGAGGTCACTCCATGGATGCCCAGCGCCTGTTGTCCAGCCGCGCTCTGCACCAATCCCAGCCCCTGGATGCAATCACCATGGAGTAATCTCCGGTTTCTGCTGGTGATGAATGGCGTGTTTGTTCTCCGTCGAGGCGTGAAACTCCGCGTGGAGTTGCGTTTACCTGATTAGCCAGACTCTGTAGCGGGTGCTATTTGTGGGATAATTGATTTTTTGCAAAAGGTGTTTCGCAGCACCTGGGTCTCGGTGGCTCGAGCTGTCAAGGCGTTCACTGTAATTACTCCGTCTCCACTTCTTGAGCCAGGCGGCGCGTTTTCTTGTCCTCCTCCCGTCACACTGCAATGTATAATTACTCATCTTCAGTCTTCCACGTTGTCTGAGTCCAGTGGGACGAACGTGTGCCCCTGCGGGCGGGAGGGTGTCGTCCTTAGCTGTGCCTGGGATGCGGGTGCTGTCTGCCTGGTTAGACCAGCAGCCAGAGCGGTGGTGGCGCAACTTTAGCGTTATATTTTTAATCTGGCACCGTTTAACGATGATGATGATGATGATCTCCACAAAGTGAGCGTGGGTAAAGAGGAGTCGTTTGTCACCGCGAGACCAATCCATTACACTGACAGGCTGGCAGGTGGGCTTCGCTGCCCCTCCGTCTCCATCTCCCTCTCCCTCATTCTTGACCTCCCTCTTTCCCCCTTCTCTCTCTCTACCCCCCCAACCTCTATCGCTCTCTCTCTCTCTCTCTCTCTCTCTCTCTCTCTCTCTCTCTCTCTCTCTCTCTCTCTCTCTCTCTCTCTCTCTCTCTCTCTCTCTCTCTCTCTCTCTCTCTCTCTCTCTCTCTCTCTCTCTCTCTCTCTCTTCCTCCCTCGACACCCAGCCCAAGGTGAGGGACAGTCAGGGCCAGAGGTTTAGACCCTCATTCCCTAGATAGACCCTCTCCTCGTAGCTGTCAGCTAATTACAGGGCTTGAGGGGGTTAAGGATTACCACCTCGCTTCCATGGACCGGTCCCCACCGCCGGACCTCTGGGACACACACACACACACACACACACACACACACACACACACACACACACACACACACACTGCCGGAGAGGGCTGGCTAGAACTAGAATAAGATCCAGAAGGACACAGTGTTCCTTTCCGCCCCTCTCTTCCTCTCTCTCTCTCTAATCCTCACTCTATATTGAGCCGGTGACTCTCACTGTTTTCTCTCTGGGCTGTTTGTCTCTTCTCCCTCCCCTCACGGTCTTCCCTCCAGCGTTCCTCTCTCTCTCTACCATCGCCTCGCCTCCACCCAGCTTGACGAAATGCCAACATATACTTTAAATCGTTCAGAATTTTCACTCCCCTCCTCTCCTCTCCTCTCCTCTCCTCTCCTCTTCTCTCCTCTCCTCCCCTCCCCTCCTCTCCTCTCCTCTCTCCTCCGTATTGTGAAATCAGATGCCTGTTGCCTGGACACCACTTAGGCTGTGTACTAGGGGTTAACAAATCTCCACGATGAGAGACTGCAGTATATTCAGCTGTTGATTTGTATTTTTGACACTCTTCCCACCATTGTAAATCTAATTTTGTTCCTCCCTCGTTCCTGTTTCGCGAACACACACACACACACACACACACAGAAACACGCGCAGGCAGATACACACTCATTTGTGTCTTGATTATGATCTTGCAGTGCCCTTCAGTCCACAGTTAAGATAATTGCGCCACTGCACTCGCACGCACGCACACACACACACACACACAAACACACGCACGCGCACACACACACACACACGCTCGCACACGCATAGACACCTGTGCTCATCGCAAACCAACAGCGGCCTTTGCGGGCGGGGCCCTAGTCGGCTTGTTATTTTGGTCCGTTCCCCGTTGCTCGCCCACCTGCCCCGCTGCCTTGCTGCATGGTGATGTAACAGGTCTGCAGGATCTCCAAGCGGGGCCATCTGACCCTGTCAGCCCTTTAAAAAATGCATCGCCAGTACCCCGGCAGCCATACATCCCTCAGCACAGCCAGCCACAGTGCTGAGGCTGCAGGTGGACGGAGTCCCAGTGCACAGCGGCACCCTCTTAAGAAAAGCCCCTCGACAGTTTGCCTCGTCTCTGTGACCCTGCGAGGACATCGGTGTGTTCTAAGTGAAGCCAGAGGGGGCTCCGTGGTGTGCGTCTGGTCGTTTGTGTGTGTTACCACTGTGTGTTGCTTCCTGTGTGCACGTGGCTCTAATCCCTCACACTCCCTCTTTGTCTCCGTGTGCTCCAGCTGTGCTTCCTGGTGTCGGCGTTCCGAGGCCGGGTGTTCTCCGAGGAAAGCTGTGCGGCGCTGGGCCTGTTCACCCACTACTTCCACCTCAGCCAGTTCAGCTGGATGCTCATCCAGGTAAGCGTCCCCCTTAGGGAAACTGCCCCAGTCAGCCGCCAGTCTCCTGAAAGACCCCTCAGGGAAATGGAAAAGAACAGTCTGATTGCTCTGAAATTCTCCAGAGAGCAAGTTGTGTGTTTGTCGTTGTTCCTCCAGCGTCTCCGCTGAAAACTGCTTATGCAATTATGTAACGCTGGCTTTCTAAAGAATTTATGATTGCATCCCGTGCTAAATATAAGCAGTTGGTTGGAGTAAGCCGAAAGCTAGTGTTAAGCTCAGTAGGTTATTTTGTTCCAAGCCTGGGGTTAACAGCAGGCCTCTATTAGCACTATAAACAGGTGTGGACAGGCCATGTCAGTGTTTCCCCAATTCTCTGAGTCTACACAATGACACCCATTCAGAGGAGACTTTTCATTGCTATTCATATTGAGATTTGGGAAACCTTCCAAAATGAAATGCAGTGCTTCCTGCAAAACAAAACAAAAAAAAAGAAAGAAAATCAGTTATTCCTAGTTGGGTCTCTTTCCGATTGTAATTGCAGGGTGTTTCACTCAGGGTGAAATCATGTATCAGGGTCAGTGAAATCTAGTATCATGATTAGTGACTGGTCTTGGGAAAGGGGAGTTGCAGTGTTTTGTTGTTATCCATTGCTGGCTTTCCTTTGGCTGAGATTACAGTTCGACAGCTTTAAAAGGTATCGTTTGGTTGAAGGTCAGTTGAAAGACACACTACCCCCACCCCGTCTTTCATCCCCCCCCTTTGGTCCCACAAGCGTTTGACTCCCCCTTGGTTCCTATTAGAACCCATGTTTTTAGTGTGTGCTAGAGGCTAAGGCCAGGGCTCTGCTCTAAACCAGGCCCTGAGGTAATGGCCTGACAGCGGTGCTGGTGACGCTTTATCACCCCACATTTAACCCCGGCGCCTCCCCTGTAAACCCTGACCCCGGCGACCTTTTCCCCCTGCCGTCCCACCCTGCCCTCCAGCACACCACCTAACGATCTCCTTTTGTGATGCGATGGCCGATAAAGGGAAGTGGCCAGAGCCCGGGGACTTGGCTGACTGAGCAGGGACTGAACTCAGCGCGGCTCCCTCCACCAAAACAAACCCCCGCAGGTCAGGAGTGTGTTGGAGAGCAGGGCTAGGAGCGGAGGTCAGGAGTGTGTTGGAGAGCAGGGCTAGGAGCGGAGGTCAGGAGTGTGTTGGAGAGCAGGGCTAGGAGCGCAGGTCAGGAGTGCGTTGGAGAGCAGGGCTAGGAGCGCAGGTCAGGAGTGTGTTGGAGAGCAGGGCTAGGAGCTGAGGGTATGAGTGTGTTGGAGAGCAGGGGTAGGAGCGGAGGGTATGAGCCGGTTTTAATCCCAGGGGGAGTGTGGGGATGACTTGTGACCCGCTGTAGGAGTCAGGAATGCAGGACCCGTCGTACTCCTGCTGTGTTGAAAGGGAACGCTGACCTCGGCGCGGCCTCATTACCGCCAGGGAACATCGGTTTTCCTTCTCCAGGCCAAGTCCAATCCGGTGGACGTTCTTCCGGAACGAGGAACGCGGCCCAGGACGTGAACCAGGGAGATTAATATGTTGGTCTTTGTTGTACTCTTACTTCTTAATTCAAGGCCGTCATAGAACCCCCCCCCCCCCCCCACACACACACACACGTCTATTTTTACCCCTTCTCATGGGTTGTTTTGTTCCCTCTGCCTCTTCACCTCCATTCTTCATGACGTTGATAGGAAAATCCAACAGTTGTTTATGCAGCGGATTTAATCTTTCTTGGCATCCAATAATCATGAATCTTTTTCCAGATTCGTGCCTGTGTTCAGGGAGAACATATAAGGACACGGCCGGCCGTGCCATGTTTCTCTGGGATCGCTAGGGTTCTTTTTGTTTGTTTTGTCCCAGATGACGTTTCATGTCTGAGAGGATGAAAGCCCAGGACCCAAGGGTTTGATAAGGTCCATGCAGTGTTTGGGTTAGCGAGTTGGCAGTAAGATGTTTTTTCTAGGCAGTGTCTGAAACACACATGGTAGTGCTTGAGTGGATTCTGTGTTGGAGTGAGACTAAACTCTGATTCAAAGTGGAAAGTATTTGTTTCACACAACTTAGAAAATTAACCTTTATTCTAGTTGTTTTTTCAGTAACAGTGTGACGCTCAATTTTGGATATCTATTCCAATGGTCATTTTAACAGAAACAGTGTGGACTACGTACATTTTAATGTTAAACCAAACGCTTTTTTTTTTTTCATTTCTTGACTAAACTTAGAATTGCTGGCAATGTTTAAAGTAGACTTATTAACAATCATTTAGCTTACTCTTCTTTCTGAAATTATTCTTAAAGTGATAATTATATGAGTTTAGATTGGATATATAGAGGGGATATGGAGAGCATAACACTTCAAATTAGATTTAAACTCATTTATGTATGCCCTATTTTCTTTCTTACCCCATTTTCACATTTCTCTGTTACAATTTCACCCAGCCTCTCTTCATTATCCACCCTTCAAGCTAATCTTCAAACAGGAGTTGAAAAGGGACCTGGTCTTTCATTGTGTCTCCCATTTTCAGCAGGATAGCTACCTGATGAAAACATGGCTGACACCCCTGTCTCTCCCGATGCGCGTCGCTCTAAGTCTGCCCCGTTGACGCTATCGACCCGCGCGCGATGCTCGCTCCACCCCTATCAGATGGCAGCGTTTTGCGAAGTAGCAGAAACGCGTGTGCGCCACAAGGTTCTCCAAAACCCTTAACAGGGCACCTATGCTTTGCGTCAATACTGTGGGCCATGCAAGCTGGCGGCTCGCCAAAGAAAGCAGCCCATAATTAAATGACTGGCCGTCTCTAGGCTTGGGCTGAGCGAATCGAATATGAGATAGGAGCCACCTTCGCTATCTGTCCAGTCTTCAGGTTTCAGCTTGTTGGGGAAGCTCAGGGGAGCCGGCCAGGAAGTCCCTGTCAAAGCCCCGGAGAGCCCTGTCCTCTGCAGCCAGCCAGCGCAGCACAAAGCCCGGGCTAATCCATTAAGCCTGACAACATGGACAAGGCACCTTCCACACTGCTGAATGGAATGGGCACACCACCCCATTGTTCTTTGGGAACAGTTACACAACCGCTCGGTGGTACCCAACCAGCCTTGGGAAGCTGCTTTGTTTGTGGGAGGCCTTCCCAGACCGCTGGGGAGGAATGTGCTTACACAGATGGAAAACCTGCGTGTGTGTGTGTGTGTGTGTGTGTGTGTGCGTGTGCGTGTGCGTGTGTGTGTGTGCGTGTGTGTGTGTGTGTGTGTGTGCATGTGTGTTAAAATGATACAACAGAGGAGGGAAGAAGTGGTTGAAGGGAATGTTTATATGAATAATCACACGGCAGGGAAATTCAGTTAAACGTGGTTTTGGCGGGCGTGTTGGAACACTGGTCCTGCAAAACACCTATGTGTTTAGTAAATACATGTTGAAATCGTGTTGAAACGTAATGCACTCCCCTTGTGTTTATGTGTGCGTGTGCGCGTGTGTGTCCAGGCGGTGAACTTCTGGCAGGTGCTGGTGATGAACGACGAGCACACGGAGCGCCGCCACCTCCTTTACTTCCTGCTGGGCTGGGGCCTGCCCGCTGCCGTCATCATCCTGCTGGTCATCGTGCTGCTGGGGGGCTACGCCTGGAGCATCCACGCCGTCTACGGGCTGGTGCAGGGGGACGTGTGAGTGGAGGGGTCACCGCGTGCGCGCACACACACACACACACACACACACACACACACACAGGCTTTCCATGACATGGTGTAGACACAAGTACATTGTGTGCACCACTGTAGGCACAGACAGACTAGCATGTCCGCGTCCTTCCCTGAGACTTCTGCATGTACGTGTGTTTCCTCGTCCGGTCCGGGTTCCATTTTCAGCCCAAAGGTAAACACACACACTGACTCAATGCCTCCTTTAACCCCGAACCGTCTGTCAAGGTGCTGGTGACCAACGAAGCGATCATTAATATGGAAAATCCTATAGAGCGAGTGTGTACGTGTGTCTACAGAAACCTAGGTCTCTAGAGTAGAGGTGGAGTCCCTCCCTGACTGCGCACGTTGCATGGGGTGTGTGTGTGTGTGTGTGTGTGTGTGGGGGGGGGGGGGGGGGAGGGGGTTAGGGTGAGGCAGAGCTCACACAGGTCTATTTTTAGACCGCTGCATGAGGTCATTGTTCAGAAAAGAAACGTGCACCCAGGTCCCTTTTGTGGCTCTGTCTAAAACCTTTTCAAGACCGTGTGTGTTTGTGTTTCATTGGGGGGGGGGGGGGTGTGCCTGCACTGTGAATAAGTAGTTCTAAATAGATTATGCCCTGTTGGCTCCTTTCATACTGAGCTTGTGTGTGCACATGTCCGTGTCAGCGTGGGTTTGTGTGAGTGACGATCAAGCGAACCATGCTATTAATAATTCCCCGTGACAAAACTTAACCTGTGCTCTTGGGTGGGCCCTAGCAGGTGTGCCCCTGTTTAATTTTGCACAAGCAATGTGTGTGTGTGTGTGTGTGTGTGTGTGGGGGGGGGGGGTGTTGGTGGTTCTTGGGTGGTTCTTGTTGTGTGGTTGGAGGTTTTCCCCTAGTTGGATCTCCTCTCCTCTCCTCTCCTATCCTCTCCTCCCCTCTCTCCCCCTCCATCTCTCTCTGTACGGGGAAGTGGAAAACAGGTGAGCTCATTTGTACAACCATCAGTTCCGCTCAGTTGAGGCAGTAACAGGAAATCCTCTGTTATGTCCCCAGATGACAGCTAATACTGCAGTTTGTTGACAGTCTTTCTACAGGTAGTCTTGTTATTGTGGCCTCCGTAAGCTGACAATTGCTACCACAGGCTGCTTGTTGTTAACTCCTCGGAGCAGACAACAGGCTTCACGGTCTCTGCCCACACCGGATAGATTAGAAAAACAGATACTGTCTGTTCACACCTCTGTCTCCTTCCCCCTGACTAGCGGCTTTGATATCATTATTAGGTTTTATCGCCTACCTCTCCTACAGCCAGACATTTTTTTCTGTTCTCACTTGAATGCCTCCCACGGCTGCCGCCAGCCTCACTTGTGATCCCAAACCAAACCCTTCTTCTAAGGCATTACTCACTGCCTGTCCGTCTCTGTCACAGTAGTGTGCAAACGCGTCTCTCTCTCTCTCTCTCTCTCTCTCTCTCTCTCTCTCTCTTTCTCTCTCTCTCTCTCTCTCTCTCCCTCTCTGTCTATTTGTCTATTTGTCTCCGTCTGGTCTGTGCACTCAACAGGGCCAGCTGTTTCGGTTGCCACGGTGACGCAGCAGGTGCGTCTAATTGGTGGCGGTGGATTGAAGTGTCTCTTGGTCTCCAGGACGCCGAGCCTCAGACAATGGGTCAACAGTTAGCCCAGCATGCGGTCCCAGGGGTGGTAGGAGCAGGGAGCTGTTCCTGCCCCACGTCGACAAGGTTTAGAGAAACGGGCCGAGAGAACTGGAGACTCACTGTTGGTAGGAAATAAATATCGGGGGTTTGTTTATGGAGACCAGAGAGGAGAAATAATTTGCCCCGGATTTTTCAAGAGAAGGAGAGGGAGAGAGAAGAGGCTTTGCATAAACAAGCGCACAGTTTCAGGGCGTAGCGAGAGTGAGTAATGAGAGTGGGAAGGGATCGGTACGCAGCACGCAGATGCACAAACACAAACGTGCACCAACGCTCGGACACACACACACACACACACACACACACACACACACACACATTGTTGTCCTGATCAATCTACTGTTAATCCTTTAAAAGAGCGCCAAGCCTCCTCTACTCGTTAGTCAGGTGCTCCTGGCCGTCTGCAATACCAATGCAAACAAAAATCTGCTGGTTCTGAGCGCGTTACAGCCCGGCGCCTCTCCTCACTGCTGAGATCTCAAATCTCTGTTTTGTGTGCTGACCTGTAAACACCTCCATCCCTTCTACCCCCCCCCCCTCTCTCTGTCGTCGCTGTTTCTGTTTTGGCAATAAAAACCCAAAAAACAACCCAATCCACATGCTAACCTAGCATTGTCTGTTATTGCAGGGTGTTTGTTATCCTACTTACAGCTTGCACACAAACGTGTCCATGTATGTGAATAGGGATCCGATCCCTATGATTATCCAAATCATAAGCCATTGGGGCAGGCAGACGTAATCATATGATAAAGGTCTGAGGTTGTTTTGGCTGCAGCTGTGTTGCTCAGCATTTCAGTCATAATCCAGGAAATGGTCTGTTTCTCAATATGAAAAAAATAACATTGATATAATTTTTCTGAGCTGGAACAGCTTCGGATACGTGCTCTCTGCCGTATTGTTTCAATTGGCTGTGCTCTCGTATCACCCAGAGAGAGCAAAACGAAGGGAAATAATCAGCTCCTCTCCCAAGGGAATGGGGTCCTCCCCGGGAGCAAACGGCCGTGTGAATGTTCAGCAGGCCTCCCCAAGCCGCGGCGGTGCCACACCATGTCCCACATAGCTTACACTCTGTTGTGTCTAGCTCCATCCCAGCTATTCCTCGGCTAATGACGCCGGCCCAGTTCTCGGCGAGGCCCGTGTTTTCCCCACTGGTCAGAAAAGACAACAGTCGCACGTTGATTCCGATACCGCCCTGGCCTTTGGTCATAACAACATTTCCGGGATGTTTTCCCAGAGGCAAACAACCGACGAGATGGTGGAAAACACAAGTGATGTTGGACGGAGATGTTGGGCTGGAAAAGGCCTCAGTGGGAATGACTGGGTCGTGAGCACGGGGATGGCCACCCGAAAGCAATGACGGGAGAACTGCAGGAAGCTCCACGGCAGCAGAGACACAGCAGAGACAAGTGTCCGGAGAGACACAGAAATACGCCGTGAGAATCTGTGTGCTTTTACGTTGGCAACGGCTCTGTATCTGATTCAAAATGAAAGAAAGGGCAAGAAGAGAGAGTGAAGTGGACGGACAGAGCGAGACGCATGAGCAACAGGGACATCCCTTTGGAGAGGGAGCACGCCGTCTTCCACCAGGCCCCCGTTGCTGCTCCCTGCTGTGTGTTTGTGTGTGAGACATGGAATGGCAGACATGCCGCTGGTATTCGGCACGAATTGGCACCTCGCCCGCTGCCCTCCTCTACCAGCATTGGCCCAGAATATATGCTGCCGTGCCACAGTGACATTAATAGGGTGTGTGTGTGTGTGTGTGTGTGTTATTTGCTGTGTGTGTGTGTGTGTGTGTGTGTGTGTGTGTGTGTGTGTGTGTGTGTACAATATCATAGCGAAAGCAAACCGACGACTCTTGTTGTGCTTGACAGTTTCACTGAGTCTCTCTTTGTTTTTGTGTTCTCCTTCTCCTCTAGCTAAATAGAAAAACACCTCCAAGCCCTTTTCGCGCACAATATCATAACTGTTTTGCAGTTTTGCCGGAAAAGGGGCCAGGCCTTTGAAGGCTGTTATTGGGTGGGTCTGTTCTGGGTCTCAGGCTGGCTCAGGGGTATCAACCGTTACATCCTGCTGAGCGGCTTTGGACCAGCAGGGACCTGTAATACGTTCCAGCCGGCTTATCGCTCCCCTGTTTACATGACACTGTTCTTTCCTGTGGTAAGGGCTGCGAAGGGGCGGCACCCAAAGTCTCTCTTCGTGTTACATGTTCGCGAAGTTTCGTAAGCAACTCCAGGGGGACTTTAGCTTTGGGGCTCTGCGCGTACAAAAAGTATTGCACATCGACACGCTCTTGCCTTTGTTGAGTAAATATTTTCACTTGGGAAAGCTATGGTCATGAAAACAAATTTGACTTACTTTAACTGTTGATCTTGTGTTCTCACACACCTAATCTCTTAATGCTGTTCATAAATACTTTCAACACAAAAACAACAAATTCAGCATATAACCTATTTTATTTACTTAATAATAGTTATCGTATTTTGTTTGTTTCTTTCCCCATCTTCCCTCTCTCTCGCACTCTCTCTCCCCCCCCCCCCCCTCTCTATCTCTCTCTCTCTCTCCCTCTCCCTCTCTCTCTCTCTCTGCAGATGTTTCATCCCTAACATCTACGCCGCCCTGAGCACAGCGGTGCTGCTGCCTCTGGTCTGCCTGGTGGCCGTGCTGGTGGTGTTCGTCCACGCCTACCAGGTCACACAGCAGTGGAAGGCCTACGACGACGTGTACCGCGGGCGCACCAACAGCTCAGGTAACCCTCACGCCTGCCGTGGCCCGGCCACCGCCGCGTCCCTGGGTGCCTCAGCCGCCGGGCTGTTTGGCGCTCTGTGTGACCCTGTGTCGGGCTCCGCTCGTCACCCGGTCTCCTAGCCTTCCTGCACCCCGGGGGGAAGGCCACGAGGCCGGGCTGCAAGGCCGAGGAGAGGGCCCGGGGTCTGGAGCCACGGACACACCACGGACAAACCACCTCAGCACATGATCCACTTGAAACGAAGTGCAAACAGGCAACCCCTTCAGGTATCGTTCCGTGGAACCCGTTCTAAATCAAGGCTGTTGGCTCGGTTCCCACGGGACTTTCCTTAAAATGACATCCTCCCTCTGTCAAAACAAGCCACCGTCTGTTCTTCCAGCCTGTCTCCTCCTCCTCTTTCTCCTCCTCCTCCTTCTCCCACTGGTGGGGACCAGCCACAGGCGCACCGCCTGGCACCGCCGCCAAGGGTGGGTGGGCTCCGTGTGTGTGTGTGTCGTGTTTGGAAGGCTCCCTGAGCAGGTCTGTGTGGGCCGATGACAACCAAGCTAATCCCTCACACCGCCTTGCGGCCATGGCTGAGAGGCTATTTTCAGCCGCCAGCATATCGGCGGGTAGACCGACAGACGGACACACACACACACACACACACACACACACACATACTGGTATCTCTTAAGAAAACACGACCGTGCAACCGAGAACTACATTAAACAAAACCGGGCAAAAAGAAACGTATGGCTGTGGTGGAAAACAGACGAGCACTCCAGCGCACAATGACTCTGTCCGGCATGGGCGGCATACACACATAGCACAATGACTCTGTCCGGCGTGGGCGGCATACACACATAGCACAATGCGCCGCTCCTTTTGCATTGTGCCCACACACACACACACACACACACTCGGAGTAACAGAGCAGCTTATGCTGCTTGTGTACCCGTGCTCGTGTGACTAATCCGCAGCTTTTGTCGCGCGGCCCCGGACCTTTGTCAGCGCTGCTCCAGCCAAGCCCCTCCGATGACAAAGCAAAGCCGCCATTAGTGCCCGTCTTTAGGCCGGGCGAGCCCCCCCCCCCTTAAATGTAACAATTTAAGATGTAATTTCAACTGAACACTGCTCTTATGAGGAAATTTAAGATTAGATTTTTGTAATGGAGGTTGTTTGTAAATAGCCGTCTTTTTAAAAGTGTGTTTTGAATATGAATCCTTGCATTATGTCCCTGTTTACAATATTTTCTTTTTTCATCCGCTCGCCGCGCGGCTAGCCCCGCCCCCCTCCCCGAAACGTACGGCGCGTTCTGAAACAGTTACAACAAAGAGCGTGTGGCTGTGCCTCTTGAAATGTGACTCACTCTTTAAATAAAAGCAGGCTTTTTCTGTCAAAACGCTTCTTGTT